>JAQQZS010000003.1:8726443-8737734 GCA_030068045.1 Platyallabes tihoni
GCTGTGGTTTTATGTTTTTTTTTTTTTTTTTTTTTTTTTGGTTACAATCCGGTTTAGCACCCGGACATCCCTTCCAGACAGCTTCCTCTTGGGTCCACATTTACTCCTGTTGGATGTAGTTCGTCCTTCTTAATGATAAGCTGACATTACCCTGGATACTGTGGCACTTAATACATCACAAAGACTTGTTGTCTCGGTCACAGATGCGCCAGCAAGACACCCACCAACAATTTGTCCTCTTTTGAACTCTGATTTGTCACCCATAATGTGTGCATTGCAATATTTTAAGCAAAGCTGTGCTATTACTCTGCTAATCAAACCTTCACACTCTGCTCTTACTGGTGGAATGTGCAATCAATGAAGATTGCCCACCAGGCTGGTCAAATTTAGCCATGAAACCTCCAACAGTAAATTGGCCAGTGTTTCAGTTTCATTGCCCTACCCCTGTATACAGTATAAATAAATATATACGTACATAGATTTAATAAAGATTGAGAACAACAAATAGTCGCAGAGGTTTACATCAATTTACAACAATGCTAAGGGGATCTAGAGGTGCTTTACGTCTTATGCTTTCATAAAAAAATATTTTAAAAACTTTAATTTATGGACAATATTGGCTGAAAGGGATAATCAGTTAATGCACAGCACCATAAATTTCTCAAAATAGGATATATACACAGGGCACTATTTCCAAAAGACAATGATGACAACTATTACAATATTTAATGGCTTATTTGATTAAGAACAACTGAACATGCAAGGTCTGATTTACCCTATAACATCTGTGTGTGTGTGTGTGTGTGTGTGTGTGTGTGTATGTATATTATATATATATATATATATATATATATATATATATATATAGGAGAAATAAGCATACAATGAAACACACTTAAGTTAAACACAACACCACTGATAGTTATTTTTTTTCCAAAACAGCAAAAAAAAAAAAAAAACCCTTGTAAAATATTATCTTAGGTTTTTTAAGCCAACAGATTTAATGTCAGACATCTGTTATCTGGCTCTCTATCATCTGCAGCTTGTGAGTTTAAACAGGTGTTTAAACAGAATGAGTTGTCTTAACTTGTGTTAAGTGTGTAGGTAAAATGTTTCCACAGTTTAATTTCCTACAATACACTAGTCCTTTTGATAAAAGTGCATGTTTTTTCAGATTGTACCAGAGACCCTGCTGGAGTACACAATGCAAAACTCTATATAAAATATAAAACACCATTGTGCATTATCTAACCATATAATTTTATATCATAATATTACAGTACCCCCAAATTCAATTTGCTGATATATTAAATAAATAAATTTGGTTTTATTCTCATAGCCGGAGGTCTCGAGAGAGCTAAATTGGCCGAGCTCTCTCAGCGGGGAGGGATGAGAGGTACTTAGTGCTCCCACATTAATCACGGCTCTATGCAATTTGGGGCATCTGTGAGCGGATAGCGCTGTCCTCCGAGTGTGTTACGCCGCCCCCAACAGTGCGTGCGCGAGCGAGCAGTTTGAAAAACAGAGGTCGCCTGTTGTCACGTTGTTCGGAGGAAACACGTGACAGCCCTCGGCCCTCCTGGCTGTATGGTAGTAAGTAGCCTTAATGTGGAAGCCCCCTCTAGTGACGGGAGGGAATTGGACATGACTAGATTAGGGAGAAAATCTGGATTTCTTTTTTCTTTTTTTTTTTTTTAAACAAAAAAACAATGTTCTTGCAAGAACTATCCCAGAACAACTGAAATGGGTATCTTAAAATAACAACTGTCAGCTGTTACTTATTTACATAATACAATATGTGTTATATCATAGTTATAAAAGAAAATCCAGTATAGGTCTGAAATGCACTAAATAAATCCAAAAACATTTTGACTGGTACTGTGTACTTTATCATTTTTTTTCCCCAATAAATGATCATGATAATTTTTTTTTATTTTTAGTTTTTAAGTTTCCTAAAATCTTAATTATTACTGTTTCTGTGCTGCAACTTTCGCAGGCACTCAAGAGGGATGTTGTGAATACAGTTTTCAACCGTGTGGAGATGCTCTTGGAGGATCTGCATATGAATGAAAGAGGTAAAAATAATACACCTGTTAATCAAAGTGCCAAAATGTGATGGTCATTCAAAACTCTGGGATAATTGTGCGTACATTAAACTCAATACTCGTTCTAGGTAATAATATAGAAGCATGAGAAAGTGGACACTAGATGGTGCTATGTAAGAATTTATCACGTGTCTGGTCTTGTGCGTCTTGAGTGTGATGGCATGCAAAGAAGCTTTCTCAGTGGACTTAACTAAATCTAAGTGTCTCTGAGTATCAGATCCCTTTTCTGCCTGGTTACTTTGCAGCGTTCCATTTTCCATTTCCATTTTGTAGAAAATACGTACTGTATAGTGGAAGTTGTAAATCATTTCTGCTGTACAGAACCTTTCCAAATTCCCCTCAGTTTTTAAACAAGATGGGTGTAAAGGTATATGGTTACTGCCATGCCTGGTCTCAATAGAAAGCAAGGATTTAAAAGAAAGTGTACAACTTTAATCCTTATAATACTGGGTTCTTATTAGTTCTTATTATCTATTTTTAAAATGATGGAATGTATTTTACTTTCACTTTATAAAAGCTGATTGAACGTTACATTAAAAAAGTAGATATTTGAGGTTGTTGTAAATTGTGTTGTGTGTTGGAGGATAAAGCAGAAAAGTACTGACTTTTGCAATCAAAAGCCACATTGCGGTCATTCAGGGATTATTGAGTAGAGTCAGGGGGTAGAGTGTTTTCAGTAATGTTTAAAGGCAGAAATACAGTCCTTTTACATAGCACAATATTCATTCACACACATGCACTAAGTTTAAAAAGTTAAGGACATTCGAGAATAAAACGGTATATAATTGTGGGTCTGTCCCAGCAGATCTGGCGTCTGGGCAGCAGGATCTTCCACGGCGTGTGTTTGCCCCGCTATCTGGCTCTGGCCTGAGTGTGTGTGACTACATTTTCCCAGATGAGAGCACAGCGGATGTGGCTGAGCGGTTTAAAGAAATGCTCGGTTGTGACTTATCGGAGGGGGACGTGGACACCAGCATGGAGGCTCAGAGTAATGTCACGTATTTCATCATGATACATGAAATCGTTTGCTTATTAGGGGCCCATAGGTCTTTCTTTATTATTATTATTATTATTATTATTATTATGGGTGTGTTTCAGCATGTTGCTCTATTTTGGAAGCGAAAGATGGATGTGATGATGAAGCCTCTCGCTGCTTGTCCACACAATCCAGGACTGAAACAGTGCCAAAAAAGAAAGCAGCAATACAATATGCAGGTGTGTTGCAGACAAAGCGTCCTGTGTAAGCATTCTGTGTGAAATCGTATTTGTGTTTGTAATTGTGCAAAATCATTACACGGTCAAAAAAGTCTGACCCTATAGACTCCCCAATCACTTTATTAGGAAAAACCTGTACAGTGATGCAGTTATTAATCAGCCAGTTGTGTGGCACAATATACAATAGCTACAATAGCTTCATGTTCATATTAATGATCGAATGGGGAAAATTTGATCTAAGTGATTTTGAGCATGACATGTTCGTTGGTGCCAGCTGGGGTGATTTTAGTATTTTCGACACTGCTGCCTTCCTTTCACTCATGACGAGGTGTAGAGGTTGCGCAGAATTGTCTAACTACCATGTCATGGTTACACAAGACGTACAACCCAGTGTAAAACTGGATGCAAAACTGGATACAAAATAGGCCAGCAATGACCTTTCAGATGACTGGTTATATTTGGATTAAAAAAGAGAAAACTGTAAATATTACTTTGTACTTGTAAGTTCCTTTAATTGTATGTGACCGGTCCCAATCATAACTGACTCACAATGGGACTTGTTAATACCGGGTTTTTTTTTCACTGGCAAGAAAGAATGTGTTTGGGAAAAAAATCCCTTTATCTCATTTGTCTCTTTGTTTCTCTTCCCAGCAGGCATGGCGATGGCCGCGGCAGTCGCCCTCTTGGCCACAGCAACGTCTCTACTCTATCTTTCTGAATAACATTAAGACTAGATTTATTATTACTTCATTAAAACTTTTCTAGGGCATAATATTTTTTAACACAATTCCCAAACATGATTATGTATATGAGTCAGCCTAGAAGTGGAATGCATTATTATTAATTTTGCCCAACCTTTCAGCAAATTCCCGCCCACTACAAAACCGTTATAATACATCTGCAATTAAGTGTGTTAAGGTTTCCGATCAACCAGCTGAGCAGGTCTCTCTCTTTTTTTTTTCTTTTTTTTCTTTTGTTCTATTTACAGTGGTATGCATGTAACAAATCTTTATGGCAAACTGCTACGAGACTTTTCTAAAATATCCAATTCTGAACAAGTTTCAGGGAACGTTAGATGATATTCTCACTGGACATTGGTAGTCAGCACATAAGTCAAAATATTATATCTGATTATTTCATTAACACACTTTTTATCTCTACCTTTTTGTGCATTTAGATTTTGGCATTTTGCATGTTTTCGACTTAATCACACTGCTATGAATTGTTCACTAAACCAGATAATGCATGAATTTTCTTTTTAAAATTTTTTTTTTATATAAACTTCTAAACATTGAGTCAACCCTCCCATGCCAACACAGTCATTTAAAATACATTCTTGGAGTTTACATGGCTGAATCATTGTTGTGTTTAAAAACTTTTCTTAACATAAAACTATGATGAGATATTTGTGAAAACCATTACAATGACATATCCATTATGTTGGAAAATCACATGGCACTCATTTACACACTTTTAAAGCTATGTGTGATTTATTTATTTATTTTTTTCCATGCCTAATTCACTTTGCATCATAGAAACATTTAAAAACCCATAGAAACAATTTAGGAGGAAATGAGAAACTCCGTAGTCAGACATTACCAGAGTTCAGGATTAAACTGGACACCCTGGAGTTAAAAGGTGTAATGGGATAATAACTTGTGAGGAGCAATAAAATTAAAATGCCTTTTGATTATTTATTGTACAACTCTATTTTGGTTGAATTAAGAGCAAGCCATTATACAATATACACTATAGTTTCAGTTTGATATGTTCAACATGATGTCAGTAGTATAAAAATGCCAATAATCAGTTATACAATATATAGAAACAAGTTTTAAATATCATATGTGCCCCAAAATATTGACAATGCACAGAAGTACATATGTGTTTGAATTAACGACTACTGTACAAACAGCAGTAATACAAACCTCTTCTTAAACAACTTCTCAGAATTGCAAAATGCTAGCCAAAAGAAATGATTCTCAAACAGTGAGGTATTTCAAAGTTCCCCATGCTCTTTCCTGTCTCTTTTCCACACTCTGTTCAAACCCACTTCTTAGAAATGTCTTGTTAGTCTAGAATTCCAAGAAGAACATGACATACGGCATGCGTATTACACATCATCTTCACTCATTAGACGTATCAGAAATTGACATTTTCAATGTTTAACAGGTTTGTTTTATACAACTTTTCTGATCAGAACATGGATTGATCAATTAAAGAAAGAAATGAATGACCCTAGACCATGTCCATGGCACTATTCAAACATGGTCATATGAAGCACCACTATGGACCAAAATATAATCATTTTAGATTGATGTTTCTTATCAATGCCAAAGTAATCTCTAAGTGTTAAGAATTAAAAGTTCCTTTATGAGTTTCAGAAATACCCATAAGTTAGACTGTCTCTTCTTTATCTGGCAAAAGTACAATGATGGGTCAGACTTGAAAATCATTATTTACAATGTAATTTTAGGTTTCACATATTTTATTTAAGCCTTGATGTCTTTGGTCAGTTACTGTTAAGAAATATCTTCCTTTGGTTAATATAAGTGTTTTAACATTCCCCATGCAAAGTTCTAGCAGTGCCTAATAACTGCAATGAGATGTTTGTATCTGATTAGAGCATGTAAGAAAATGAGCTTCTATGTATACACAAACTTATTGCCCATCTTGATGCTTGGTCCCAAACATTTGCCATGGATCATCAACTTTGGCTCTTTTTCACTAACATGATCTTGGTGGATTATTCCACACCAAGTTCTTCGTCATCATCAGTGCAGGCAGCAAATTCCTTCTCTGGCAACAAGCCATACTCATTGAAGAAGTTCTCCACATCTGTAGCAAAGAACTCTTG
This sequence comes from Platyallabes tihoni, assembly GCA_030068045.1. Taxonomy (NCBI): domain Eukaryota; kingdom Metazoa; phylum Chordata; class Actinopteri; order Siluriformes; family Clariidae; genus Platyallabes; species Platyallabes tihoni. Next base: position 8,732,621 of record JAQQZS010000003.1, read on the forward strand.
ATTGAGATGCTTGGTAACACAGATGAAGTTTCCAAGCATTTCTCCAGCCTTATACACCAGCACAGTGGGTAGAACATCATCAGAGAATCTTTCTCCTGCACCTGTTGCAGATGCACGGATTCGACAAAATTTCACACTGGAGTACTCAACTGCCAGGCTGTTCAGGCAGTGGTTGAGAGCTTCGCATCCTTTGACAGCATCGTCATATATGTGCACAATGATCAGTGTGAGCCGGTGCTCCTTCTCGATGGCCTTGAGGAAGGCTTCACTGCTTTCCAGCTCAAAGACACAGTCGAACTTGGGCCCGAAGCTCAAGCGCTCATGCATTTCCTGCATGCACTGTCTGCGGTATTTCTTCAGGCATCTCTCATCCTCCTCCTGGATCATCTCATACTCCTGAACGCTCATCTAGTTTGGGCGACACATTATGTTAGCACTAATGCATGGTTGCATGCCAACAGACATATTATGATGAAGATGGGGCTTTAGTTTAATGTGACAAATTCAACCATTTCATCACTGTGGATATGAAAGTTAATAACTGCACTTCTAGAAGCCCAAAGTAAGGAGCTGTCTAGTTATTTCCCTGAGGTGAGGTAAATCATCTGTCTTCAGGGCAGTTAAACTGGGTCACTGAAGGAATGACCCCTACAATATACATATCATGATGCATTCATGTTCCACTACCAAATTCCCAATTTTCACGCTTTTACTATACTTACACTCCTCGGTTCTTCACAGTCAGCACTTTTTAATGAAGATCTTAATTCCTCTGATAATTACATTTTTGAAAGAAAAAAGAAGCCTTAATCTACAGAATGGGATTAATCTTATCCCCAACTGGGGGCACACTTGATAGTTGGAAGGTTATTAAGATAACCTGATTAAACAAGTGAAAGAAGGTGTTGCTCCTCCTTGTTTAGAATGAAAAAAACCCGCAGTCACTCCGGCCCTTTCTGGGTAAGATCCTTCAGCTACAGTAAATGATTTTTTCTGACCAGGATCATCATCATCATATATTTACACAACGATCAGTGTGAGCCAGTGCCTTGATGAAGGCTTCACTGCTTTCCAGCTCAAAGACATTGTCAGACTTGGGCCTGAAACATAAGCGCTCATGCATTTCCTGCACACCTTCATTCACACCTACACTGCATCCGGAAAGTATTCACAGCGCATCACTTTTTCCACATTTTGTTATGTCACAGCCTTGAAAAAAGTTTACTTGAGATTTTTGCAAATGTATTAAAAATAAAAAAAATTTGAGAAAACACATGTACATAAGTATTCCCAGCCTTTGCAAATTTGAGCTCAGGCACATCCTGTTTCCCCTGATCATCCTTGGGATGTTTCTGCAGCTTAATTGGAGTCCACTTGTGGTAAATTCAGGTGATTGGACATGATTTGGAAAGGCACACACTTGTCCCACAGTTGACAGTTCATGTCAGAGCACAACCAAGCATGAAGTCAAAGGAATTGTCTGTAGACCTCCGAGACAGGATTGTCTCGAGGCACAAATCTGGGGAAGGTTACAGAATAATTTCTGCTGCTTTGAAGGTACCAATGAGCACAGTGGCCTCCATCATCCGTAAGTGGAAGAATTTCAAAACCACCAGGTCTCTTCCTAGAGCTGGACAGCCATCTAAACTGAGCGATCAGTGGAGAAGGGCCGTAGTCAGGGAGATGACCAAGAACCCGATGGTCACTCTGTCAGGGCTCTAGAGGTCTTTTGTGGAGAAAGGAGAACCTTCCATAAGGACAACCATCTCTGCAGCAATCCACCAATCAGGCCTACTGTATATGGTAGAGTGGCCAGAGAGTCTCTTCAGATCTAAGAATTTTGTTTCTCATGGTCTGAGAGTCCTTCAGGTGCCTTTAGGCAAACTCCAGACGGGCTGCCATGTGCCTTTTACTAAGGAGTGGCTTCCATCTGGCCACTCTACCATATAAGCTGCAGAAACATCTCAAGGATGATCAGGGGAAACAGGATGCGCCTGAGCTTAATTTTGCAAATTTTGCCTTCACATGCATATTTCGGTTTAATATGATGTTGGCCCACTCTTTGCAGTTATAACAGCTTCAACTTTTCTTGGAAGGCTTTCCACAAGGTTTAGGAGTGTGTTTATGAGAATTTTTTTTACCATTCTTCCAGAAGCGCATTTGTGTTCAAGTGCGCAGTCATGTTGGAACTGGTGTGGGCTTGTTTTTCAGTTTTTGGTCTCATCCCCTTACTTCCAGTGAAAGAAACTCTGAATGCTTCAGCATATCAAGAATTTCTAGACAATTTCATGCTCCCAGATTTGCGAGAACAGTTTGAGGATGGCCCCTTCCTTTTCCAACATGACTATGCACAAAGCAAGGGCCATAAAGACATAGATGAGCGAGTTTGGTGTGGAAGAACTTGACTGGCCTGCACAGAGTCCTGACCCCTACGCTTCTGGAAGAATGGTCAAAAATGACCATTTTTAAAATGTTGGCATCGTTATCATTTAAGACCTTTTGTACACCCTGTTCACCTTTATGATATTGCGACGCTAAGGCGATACTGCTTGGGCACGCACTTGATGATTGTCCATTTCACAATATTTATGGCTTGATTGATCATTAGATGTTCATTAAACACCTTGGAGGTAGTGAGTTACATAAAAGCAAATAAAAATGTATGTAGTTTAAAAATATGGAGTTGTTAGTCATCCCCACCCAACTTGACCTTCATGATTTTATCTTACTCACTAATTATTAATAAACATGCCAAGCTATCTAATTAGGAGACAAGCTAGTAGTCAGTGTGAAAGATTATTATGTGCTGATCAGACCTAACTGATATAACACTATATATGACTATTAAGTAAACACTTAGCAAATAGTATGTACCAAATTGTCATGGACTAAAGGAAAAAGACTAAATCAAACTTGATTTTCCAGATCGGTGATATAGGTGATGTAGTGGAGTTATGAGACATTTTAAAAATGATTGTGGTATTCAGGGTAAGGTCTTTACTGTTATTTTTGTATTGCATTATGACCTTGCGGTTAATTCTTTCATAATTATCATCATTGTTAGCCTTGGGGTTGGACATCTGCCTGAGGAGCTCTCTTCGCTTCTGTGGTGTGCTCTCATGGTCTTCACTTTCTAGCTTAAATTTCCTCCAGTCATGGATCACTCCTTTGGGACCTGCAGAAACCACAGCCATCATCAACACCTACTATAATCTAGAATTATACCTTGACACAATCAGTAATACTTTTATCAAGCTCTGCAAATGATGAAATACAGTGAATTAAAATTTGGATTTGGTTGGGTCTAAATTGTTTAATTTGTTTTTAGCAATACATCTGTCATAATAAATCTGTTTTAGTCAAGGATTAGCATATGGGTCCACATTGAGTGCTGTAGATTTTTAACGTTACGTCAATTCCCCCAAATTGCCAACAACAACGAGTAAAATGTTGCTTGTTTACTCTCCCACTCGAAACCTACTGCATTGTTCAAACAAAACCTGGTGACGATCTACATCTAGACAAGTATTCTAAACATTTAATAGTGGAAAATAGGATGAGTAACTGTAAAAAGATAAAGAAGTGAAACTGTTCTTTTCACTATTTCTATGAAACTCTCAAACCACATTACAGTATATACTAAGAATGTATCCTGCAGCTCACAGTCATGAAACCTTGGTGTTTAGTAGTAATTACTGTCCTTGATGAGTCATACACTTTGAACTTTCAGTACATTTAAATAAGAAATGTTGGATATTGTATTTTAACCACCATGTACAACTAGTTATTTTTCACTTTTTAGTCAATCCAGCAATGCTAGCTAGTTGGTTGACCGATTGTCTGAATCTCAGTGCTGTTAACGCAGAATGTGATGGCTGGCATGGTGGTCCAGTGTTGCAGTGTTCCAGGGCCTCCAGCCAATCCTGTGTATGTTAATTTTCTCCAAGTTGTCTAGTTTCCCCACCTCATTAAACATGCCATAAGTACTTTGGCTGTGATTAGCTTAACCTAGGTGTGAAGCATGTGCCAGATACCCAGCAATAAAATGGCACTGGCCCCAGAAAGTATTCTTTTTGCCAGTTGTACTAGAATGGACGATTAATGAATACAAAAAAGATTTTGGGGTAAATCAGAGCCAGATGTGGTTAGGATAAGTCTTTTATTCATTCCTAAGTCTTCCATGAGGGTTAGATTGGCATTTTTTCCAAACTAAATGGTCCCACCTTTATAGAAATTACATAATCGTTGACTGATCTCACCGTCTCTTGCTAATAATGCAATTTTTTGGTAATATTATATTCATGTCCTTCTGTCCAGGTCTTGAGCCAACTTGAGCCAACTTCCCTGTTTGCTGGAATAGAAAAAAACCCTGACATTTGGTTACCACAAACCCATTTTCTATGTACTGTGAGTATTGAACTTAACTGTTATTTGAAACCATTTGGCAAATGTGCTGCCCATGTCTGCTGCGAGCCCAATTTTGACTAACAAGGCCAGTCCAGGACAGGCAGATCCAGCCACAGGGACTGCAAGAAAATGTTAATTACGTTGTTCAACAGGGTATGTTGATCAGGGCAGTGTTCTTTCTTCCTCTCCTATGCATCCTTTGTCATGCCTTTGTCATGATGGCCATTGATGAGCTCATCATATAGCACAAACTTGGGCAGAAAACCATCCAGAATCCTAAAAATGTGCCCTGTCTAGTGCAACTGTGTCTTCAGCTGCATTGCCTCAGTGCCGGTGAGCTCACCTTGTTCATTGTTGGTGATGTCATTCCACTGAATGTTAAGGATGATACAGAGTCTGAATTGGTGGAAACACTCAAGGAGTTGCAGGTTGTGATGGTACAGTGGTCACCTAATCGGAGCGTTCGTTTTACCGTCGCCGCGCTCGGCGACAGCATTTGGGTTTGTGCGGTTGCTGGCTTTTACCACTGAGTGGCGCTATATAACTACAGACTGACACCTCATGCCTTAGTTCATGCGCTCCTTTAGAACAGCACGTAGTAGCCGATAAAATCAAGTGAAACACTGTAGTTGACCGAATTCATAATCACAGTACTAAAATTACAGTACAAATGTAGAATTCAAATTAAATCAAATCTTATTAGGATC
>JAQQZS010000003.1:8755211-8778793 GCA_030068045.1 Platyallabes tihoni
CTGTGCCAAGTTGTTGTGCGGACTGGATATTCCGCTGTATCGACCCCTTGCCGGGAGCAGCCGAAAGACCAACAACAAGTTGTAATCATCATAAAATAAGACAAAAAATATTTCGCTTTACATGCAATAAATCTAGAATATGAGTGGCAAATTTTACAATTTATTTTTTAGAAAGAAATGGATTTTACAAAACCAGAATTTGCAAACATGAAACAAAGGATTATTTGTGATGTCATTTATGTAATAATCTTTATGGTGTGTGTGTGTGTGTGTGTGTGCATTTGTTTGGAATATGTTCATGTTGGGTCATGAAGTCCAAGTTTCTTCTATCAGTAAATGATGCTTTAACACTCGCATCATTCCCAGGAAATTCCCGCATGTTTAAGCATGCTCATAGCATTTCCAACACCAGGCCAAAAAAAAAAAAGGAGTCCAGTGCCAAATGTCATTTTGCTTTCATTTTATGTAAAAGCATTTTAGACAAGAGAAAATCTTAGTCTCAGATAAAATATAATTTTTAAGTTTTTCTTTATAAGTTTTAACATCCATTCATTTTAAACCAACTGGCACTGTATGACTTTATTAATAGGACATATTACTCTACACAACTAACTAACTCAGTAACTGTAAATTCCTATTCTTAGCTAACAGGAGTAAAACCCATTGTGGTATTCTGCTGATGTAGGCCCATGTGTAGCGGTGTGTAATCTGCGTTGTGTAGTCTGCGTCGTGTCATGTGAAAAACCTCAATACACCGACAGTCTTGCCATCATGTCCTCGTTTATTGGATCTGGACAACACAAACAGGCAACCTGAGGACTTTTGCAGCAATTAAAACAGCGCGTGGCAGCAACGTGCACGCGCGCGCTGTGAAATCATATAAAATAGTATTCATTGAACAAAAACAAAATGACTGATAAAACACATGTACATCACTGAGGGACTTATAATCACAATTATACAGGTATATAGTGTGAAATTATCTGTTATTTGAAATAAACATCTAATTAAATCACTACCAACCGTTTGCGACCTATCGCTGTGAATTCACATGCAGACTGGGAAGAGGTTAAGGGTTAACACTCCCCAATACAGCATGAGCACACAGGAAATCCAAATATGGTCATGGCAAGTGGAATCACGAAATACTATTTTAAAGGCATACCTGCTACACTCATGCTATCACTTGCTAGGCTCCAGTTTTCACAGGTTAACTTTTGAGACTCTCTATGTTGAATCAACCTGACTTTGCTTGGATGTTAAAATAATTAACAATTATTATTCCACTCTACATTTCCACCATTCCAGATATATTGGTTCTGAGTAAGGGAAATGTATGCAACTTTTCCATTTTTCCAGGCAAAGCTAAAAATCTCAAGGGATTTATAGTAAAAGCTGCTGAAATTTGAAGTGTAGCTTCCTGAGTAAAAGGTTTTTTATTTTTTCAGTACAAAAAAAAAAAGGATTAGACCCAGCTTAATCTTGAAAGGAATGGTCTTGTCTTGTATTGACAGCTTGATTTATATACGATGAAGGTCCTTAATGTGAAAGGCAGTAGCAAGGAAATGTACTTGATGTGACATGAAAAAGAAATCTTGGGAGAAAACAGACCCAAAAGGAAACCTATTCTTAACACTGAATAGCATAACACTGAATAGTCACCCACAACTGTAAATCTGTAATGAAGTATTGTGAAAGAATTTGGAGAGGTTGAAAACAACATGGATCTAAATTCCAGATTAACTGCAAAGGACAAATGGTGCCAGAACTAAGTTGTTGTATTACAGACTCAAAAGGACAAGGGAATAAGCAGCTGAGTGGCTATTCAAAATACAAACTGCCACTCCTCTTAATACGGATGTATTCAATTCAATTTTATTTGTATAGCGCTTTTAACAATGGTCATTGTCGCAAACCAGCTTTACCAAAACAAAAGAAAATTATGGAAATGTGTATGAAATGTGAGAAAATGGTATGAATGAAAATGATTCGTACAGATTGTTCCTGATGAGCAAGTCGAGGGCGTGGGTGGCAAGAAAAAACTCCCTGAGATGGCAATAGGAAGAAACTTTGAGAGGAACCAGACTCAACAATGAACCCATCCTCATTTGGGTGATAATGGACAGTAGACATTATTGTGCAGTCATATTGTGTGTTAGGCAGCTGGAAGTTCAATATTCAACATTTAAGTTCAAGATTTGATGTCTTCAAGTTAATATGGAGTCCAGTATCTTTATTGGAGGCTTAGGTAGATTGTAGAAAATTCCAGTCCTGAACTATTGAGAGATTGTAATCCACAGGTCCGCAGAGAACAACTGACTGCATCAGCCGAGGCCCATAACCTCTTTACAGTAAAGTGAAACCGTCCATGGTCAGGCAGACCACACACGGCTCCATGGAATGAGATCGCCAGAAGCGAGACACAAGGATTAGTAAGACAGGTCCAGATGGAAGAGGGGGTCTGGATCACTGGCAGTGGTATGTTTAGCTTGACAGAGAGAGAAAGAGAGAGGGGGGGGGAGAGAGAGAGAGAGAGAGAGAGAGAGAGAAAAGAAAATATAAGAGAAGAAAGAAGACATAACAGTTAGTTATGAGGGCTCCCTGGAACATGGAAAATAAAACAACCAGTCACAGCACCATCAACAAACCTGAGTGATCCATGAGACAGCATCTAAACATACCAGTTCACCATAATACTCTACATCCATGAGTCCCCCAGATGTGCTCCTTTACCTAGGGCTAATCTATTCACAAAAATGCTTGGCGAAATAAATGGGTTTTTAGCCTAGACTTAAACACTGAGACTCTGTCTGAGTCCTGAACATTAACTGGAAGACCACTCCATAACTTTGGGGCTTTGTAAGAAAAAGCTCTGCCCCCTGCCGTAGTTTTTATAATATGTGGTACTGACAAGCAGCCTGCATTCTTTGATCAAATGAGGCATGGCAGATTGTAAGACATTAGCAATTCACTCAGGTACTACGACACAAGACCATTTAATGCTTTGTAGGTCGAAAAGTAGTATTTTAAAATCAATGCAAAATTTCACTGGGAGCCAGTGCAGTGTGGATAACATAGGGGTGATGTGATTGTATCTTATGGTTCTAGTGAGGGCTCTTACTGCTGTATCTGAAGCTTGTTTATGCATTAAACATCCAGAGAGTAAGGCATGAAAATAGTCCAACCTAGAGGTAATAAAAGCAGGAGCTATTTTTTTTTTTTTGCATCGTTTATTGAAAATATATTCCTTGTCTTGAAAATATTTCTGAGATTAAAGAATGCTATCCTGGTAATATTATCTACATTAGCTTCAAATGACAGATTGGACTCTATCTAATCACACCAAGGTCTTTTACTGTTGCACTTGATGGAACAGAAAGGCCATCCAGAGTTACGACAGTAAGTGATCAAAAGCTAACTTCTAGCTGCATGTGGTCCTAGTACCTTCTGACTTGTCATGATTACGTCTCTTATGTTATTCACACATTGCTCAACTTTATTAAGCTGGCTTTTCCTATCTGGTATTGCTGAGACATATAACTGTGTGTCATCAGCATTACAGTGAAAACTGCACTGAGGTCAAGTAACACAAAAAAATACAACCCTGATTAGAGTCCAATAGGAGGTCATTTACTACTTTAACAAGTGCTGTCTCTGTGCTATGATGAGGCCTAAATCTGGACTGATACAGTTTGTGTTTGCTATTCCTATGTAGATATGAACAAAGCACAAATGATTAAATAGCATGGTGTATCATCCTTTAATAAAAACAAAAATTGTAGTTGTTGGCAAATAATAGGCGAATAGGTGTTCACTACTACTGTATCTTTGTACTAGCAACCTGCATGAGTCAGTTTAGCAATATAAGGTGAGGTTGGGTATCCAGGACTCCCCCAAAGTTGCTAACAGATGACAGATTTAAAATTTAAGACACTATAAACATCACAAGATATTAACATGGGAGGTGCATCTCAAGGGATCTTTAGAAGCTCAGTCTGATGAGCTCCCATTCAGTATACGTCTTACTGAGATTCATGCAGACACAAAAGTGCCTGAAAGAGGAAAGGACATGATTATTTGACTGTAATCAGCACTGCAGTGGTATGAAAGCCCCTGTCAGGATATGATCTCATCAAGAGCAAGCTTGATCACCATTTACCAAGGTAAAACAAAAGAACACCCTCAATGGAGCACATATGGATCTCCTTCATGACCTCTGATATCACCCTCCCTCCAGCTAAGAAGCAAACCAATGTATTGCTGCATCACAAATTTTAAACCTAGTTAGGATGAACAGGAGATATTACTGATTGCCTGTTTGAATGCTGCTGAAAGGTCAATGATGATGCAGACTGAAGGTACAGTAAGGGAATGAAACTACTCACTAATGCCTATGACGGTAGTTTTGATGGCATGTGGTGCTTTGAAGATAGACTGGTTAGGATCTAGGTTATGTTGGTTAAGGTAGAAAGACAGTTGTTTGTATACAGTGCATTAAAACATTTTTTAAAGGAAATGAGCAAAGTGATTCCAGTTGGTAGTTGCGGTGGTCTAAAGGATCCAGCGCACAGGAGGAAGGGGGTTGGGGTTCTTCTGGATGGTTATAACCCTTGCTGTTCATAAATGAACAAATGCTATGGAGTAATTAATGACTGGATGGACTCTGTCGATTAATAGATCAAAACCATCTAGGAATAGATGATGGAATTGCAGGACAAAATAAACTGTAGGATCTCTTCTGTAAAAAGAGAATAACATGTATCAACAAAGATTGACGGAAGGACTAAGCATGTCTATTAGGAATAGAGCTAGGAGGGAAGGATTAGAATATTCTACCAATATTCTACCAATCAGAAGATGGTAATTAAAAACTGAAGTAATATTTTGTGAAGCTAGAATTATGGGCACAGGCTTCCAGCTTTTCCTTATAGAATGTGCTTTTTTCGAATGAGGACAGCAGATAGGGGTATGATAGGAGATCATGTCGTGATTTCTTCCACCTTCTTTCAGACTGCTGCTCAATACAACCAAAAGTCAAAGTGCCAAGCAAAAAGGTTTCTCAGTTTCTTGGAAGACAGCAGAGGAGGTAAATGGATGAAAAAAGTTTAAAGGGGTGTCTAATTCTAAACGTAGAGAAGAAAATGAGTCAGGGTCTGAAGGGTGTATAGGGTGCTAGAAGCTACAGTGGAAGAAGATGGTTAGATAAAAGGTACTGTATGAATACAGTGAGGAAGTGATTGCTTATAGCTGCTAAAGCATGACATGTTTCTGAGATGCATTATAAAATAAAAAAGAACAAATTATTAAATACAATGATGTATTATTCTTAAATAAAAACATAAATTGTAGATGTTGGAAAATAACAGGTGAATAGGTGTAAAACTTTAGATGTGAAGTTATCGGAAAACAATAACATTGGGATTGGTGAACCACTCCATCACCTATTATTTTCAATAATAGAACACCCTAAATATTTCGCAATGTACAATCATGTTCAATACCCCCCCTCTTTTAACAGTATGTGTTTTTTTCTAACCCTAACCCTTTCCTCAGCTTGCTCATCAGGGACAATCTGATTGTTTTGATTTCTTCATATTTTCCCTTAACCTTTTCACCGAGCAATTATTTATTTTACAAAAATGAAGGAAAAAAAGTGTCCCCTTACTGTTCCCACAGGATTTAAGAGAGTAAGTTGGAACCATTTGCTGCTAATCATCAGTGCTTAATTAATTGATCATCAGCAAAAATATGCAGACCTCTATAAAAGCAGACGTTTTGGCAGTTTGGTTTGGAGCATTCAGGTACAGTATGTGTTAACATAATGGTAAAGACTTAAGAAATGGTGTTAAAGGAGCAATTGTTCCTGCACATCAATATGTAAATGGTTATAAAACCATTTGTAAATGGTTTGGAGGTTTGGACATTCTACAGTTAAGAAAGATTATTCACAAGAGGAAAGAATTTAAAACAATCGTGAATCTTCTCAAGTGGACTCGAGTCTCGAGTGGACTTTCCACAAATTCACCCCAAGTGTTTCCCTGTGCAATGCTCAGAGAAATACAAAAAAACTAAGAGATACAACTCAGACACTATTGGCCTCACTGAGCATGTTAAATGGTGAAGCCCCTGATAGAACAATTAGAAGAATGAACAAGTATGGTTTGCTTGGAAGGGTGGCGAGGAGAAAGACTTACAGAAGCACGACTGAGGTTCACAAAACGGCATCTGAACAAACCACAAGACCTTTGTAAAAATATCCTATGAACAGATGGGATGAAAGTGCAGCTGAAATGCTGTGGTGGAACCTTAAGAGGATTACATAAGCAAAAGTTTTTTTTGTGATTTTTTTTTTTGCCTTCATTTTTATTAGATAAATAATGACTCTTTGGAAAAAGTTGTATTTGCCTAAGACTGAGACCTGCTAAGATCAAATGGTTTTATTATGCTTTTACACAAATGTACAGAATTAAAAGAGGGGGTACTAACTTTTGAAAATGACTGTATCTCAATTCTGACTCGCAGTTTGACTCACAGTGGCTGCCACACAGTTGTTATCAACTGGAAGGTGACAAAGTGTCATTTTTAGTGAGGCACATGTATGTAATCAGCTCCTGTTGTTGCCAGTTGATTATTCAGGAGCTTGGCAATGCAGATCATAATCAAAACCTGAGGTGATTGATGTGTTGCTCAGGATTAGCTCACAGGTTCTGAATTAAGGTCACTTCCCACTGAATATTATTTGACAAATGTAGGTTTTATATAACCACATGCATTCATAGACAGCACAGTGGCAAAGGTGAGTAATGATGCCTTTTCATAGTACCAGAGTCTATGAGGTGACCCTGTCCTTGGGCTACTTCCTGCAACGCTTATAGGACAAGCATAAAGATTGAGTGAAACAGTTTCTAATAATGTCCTATTGACTTTTGAAGGTCAATCGTAAATATTATTATTGTGTTGTTTTTTGCTACTTTATTGATAAATTGCTGCTTCAATTCCCACCAGCTTGTGTGTTTCATCAATCAGATGAGTTCCACAGTTAGTAAAATAGTAAAAAATTATATATTGAATAACTGTTGACACTTTCAGGTCCATACTTTGGAGGGCATAACCTCAAAAGGAATTAGGGCGTGCACAAAATAATTTTAGAATGATTGATGGAGTCAGTTACTCAGCAGTGACTTTCCTGCTGGGAATCTTGCAGTGAGGTGTGGTGTATTGTTTGTGAGAGTGTATGTGTTGTCTGGTGGTGTGCGTTGCCCTGGCACTTTGATTTTAGCCATTCTATTGGCATCTGTCTTGCTTCTTTGTGCTATTTGCTTGGTTTGAATCTGTCCATGTGAGACAAAGATCGGAGTTATGTCTGCGACATATGTCATATTTATCATTATTTTTGTTTCCTGCAAAAGTTATCAATAACTCTTTTTAATAAAACAAAATTTTAGTTTGTAGACAACAAAAAAGAGAAATTTAGTTACTTTCAAATGGATGAACCAAGTTCAAGTTGCCAGTTCAGGATGACTCTGTAGATTTGGGGTCAACCCATCACAGGACACTGGACACACATTCACAATCAGTTTCTAAAGACTAATCACCATCAGCCTATAATGCATTGTCTACACAGCACAGGGAGAACGTGTACATGCCACACAGACCAAAGAAGAGATATCAAACCCTTAGCTATGGAGGTGTGAGGCTACAGTGCTTTCTTTCGAGCGGTCATGCTGCCTCATAACACAAGTCAGAAGAATATTTGAGTGTCACCCACTTAGCAATGGTATGAGAACCCATGTGAAGATATGAGCTCAATAAAAGATTGAGAACAGGAGTAGACCAAATACAGAGCATTGGGGGTCACCTATGTAGAGTTGGCATGGCACAGATGTAGATCCTCTTGACGTAACCATATATAACTGACCTTTCAGGTAGGAAGCAAATCATTGCCATGTTGTGCCATGAACTTTAAGATTCATGAAAATGGTCAAGAGAGTCTTATAATAATATAAATAAATATTATTTCATATGAATTATATAATCCTAAAGATATTATAGTGCAATCAATTATGGTAGAGATTCAGAGGAACATGCCTTAAGAGATTGTATGATGCGTTGTCCAATGGAATGGAATGGATCCAATGGGCAGGTTGTAGGATTCCAGGGCAAGGTTAATAGCAAGATCTGTTATGTTGTTAGTTGCCAGTGAAAGAGAATGGGAATCCTGAGAATCCTGAATCAAGGCACGGCTATACGCAAGACCTTTGATGGCATGTTGTGGCATGCATCTGGAACAAAGATATTAACTGTAGATCCTTTTAAATCCTGTAAGATGGGGCAAGACATGTTTGTTCAGCCCATCCTACAGATGTATGATCAGACTGAAATTTCTCATGCACTAACTCATTCTCTATACCGCATACTTGCACAGAGTCGCAGGGGGCCTGGATCCTATCCTCAGGGCACTAGGTGTGGTATACCCTGAATGGGGCATTGTTTCATCGTAGGTGTCTTGGAATGTGCCAATGATGGGCGTGCGCCTCAATCATTTGTTGTTTCTTGCTCACTACAGCGGCTCACTAAGTAGGCAAACTCCTACAGGTAGCTTTTGCAGGTGTGAGGTACTGGAGTTTTACTGAACAGAGTCGCCCGGCAGGCGCTAAAAACGCGGAAGACTGGCAGGAAGGCGGGGTGATGTAATGCGGCCCTGGGACTTCAAAGGCCATAGAATTGAGTGCAGCCTTTTGATCTCCGCATTGAGAGCAGCTGTGAAAAGGCTTTACAAGCTCCCATGGCACTTTCATTCTCATATAGAGCCAACATACAGGATCCTGATGTGAAGAGGGTTAAAGGCCGCTTTGCTCCATGTTAAGACCAGCTGGGAAAGACGCCCAGCCACCGGATATAATAAGGAACTCATGTCTGAGGCTGCACTCAAAGGAGAACTGGGAGGGGCCAGTTAGACAGCAGGAAGAGTTGCTTAGGGAGCATGCAGGAGCTGCTGCCAACGAGGGGCCACTCTGCCATTCAGCCTGCCACCTTCACTTGGCAGCCTCGTGCCCGCATGACCGCTGGGCACTTCCTCCAGACCTGCACATGCACACCTTCACCACTTTCCTTCCCTTTTTTCTGTCCTCCTTAAACCCTCTCCTTCCCCATTTTCAAATATATTACCTGTTTTCATAAGACTTCGCCTCATGTCTGTGTGCCTGTGGTGCCACCTATGCATAAAACTCGTTACACAGGGTACAAGGACACACTCACACATGTACTCACACACTACACACACATTGGAAATGTCAATTAATCTAATCTGCATGTCCTTGGGCTGTGGGAAGAAAGCACGGGATGAACAACGCACACCGACCTAAAGGTGGGACTCAAACCCTCGACCCTGGAGGTGCGAGGCCACTTGAATAACCATTACTGTACATCAGCGTGCTGACATAGACTTTTGACTTTTGATTCATCCCTTTTAATTCATGCATTCACCAAAATATATTCCATAACATAATAATAATAATAATAATAATAATAATAAGACAAAAAACATGAACAACATATTGTATATCAGTTTGTAATATTATTTGCTTCTTTAAAAAAACATTTACCGTAAGTATAACTGAACATATCCCATCATACATTCAGACAGGAGCACACATTAAGTGCCACTAGGTGTCTGAAGGAGCGATATCAAAGGTCTTTTCTCCATGCTGCTACTAGAATGTACAGTCAGAGCTGCTCCCAGTGAACCAGTTACCATAACATGCACACTGTTACTACTGTTACAGTACACACCATAAAAAATAAATCGTAAATTTTACTTTAAAAACACAGTAGCTGTGGTTGCCAGAACTTTACGCATTCATTATACAGTACAGTATATTTTTTACAGGTTAAAATTTTTTTTTTACTGTACATAACTGTTTAATTGACATGTTTATGTTGTTATCAAAACAGTGTATACCCATCAAATTTCAGGGTTTACATTGTAACAATTACGGATCATAGCCATGTTTTTAACAGCTCAGAATTGTCTAATTTAAAGATTTATGTTGTAATAACTTTTTTACAGCACAGAACTCATTCATGCTCACTCACTCATCGTCTATACAGTTTTCTCCTGTATTCAGGGTTGCAAGGGGTGTGAAGCCTATCCAAGGAGAATTAGGGCATGAGGCGGGATACACCCTGGACACCATCTTGCTTGGAATTCATTCAGCAATTCTGTGAAAACATCATTTTATCACACTAGCTGGGAGCTAGAAGAGAGTGAAGTTACATTGCTAAGCATTCTGATTTTACTGTTAAGAAACTATTACAGTATGAGTACTTTTATATTAATAGATGAATACAAACCTAAATCAAATCATCAAAACCCATCAAAATCTATTCAAGACTTGGACATCAGCATGGTCCCATGTATTTTTAATAAAGACAGCAAAACAATATTTAAATTCTCAAAATCACATATACAAATGTCAGGGTGGACATTTTTAAGCATTTTAGGCTAACAATCTAAACATATAGATTTATAGAAGGGATTTTATTACAACGTTACACAGAAAAATATGATTTCATCACACACATGTTAATATTGCTTATGTCCTCTGTCCTGCATTGTGGTTTTTAAGTGTACACTGCACTGGGGTGTTTGCTTCTGTAATATAGAAATTTCCCCAGTGTGGGACGAATAAAGGTATATCTTATCTTATCTCATCTTTTCTCACACAGAGCCAAAACTGAGAACCGGATCAACTGGTATGCATCAGATATGAGTGCTTTCCTGCTAATACATGCCTTGAGTTAGACATTAATTTAGTGCATGCGAAATTTCTAAACTAAGGACAGAAAATGTACCCAAAACAGCAATATATTCAAAGCCTTAGATGTGGTAACACTGTGCAATTTACCTAAAATAGTCATTTAAAAATAACAGTTGTTTCTTTTTACGACTTGTCTGTCACTATAAGTATAGTGCTTATAAATGTGTACGAGGTGAAATTAGTTTTAACCCTTTACTAGCGGTTTAGATCAGTGGTTTGCTGTGCACATCTTTAAGGAAACGTGAATGAACCGTTCATATGTTTGCGTAACACACAGTGTATGCCTGAAAAGGAACAATCGTGACGCAACTAATCATGAGTTAGGTGAGGGACCACGCCTCAGATTGTAGATCGTGAGATGAATGTAATCTGCTGCCTGTGACTCATACATTAATTTTCACCTGCATTTTTTTTATTTTTCCCAGCCAGTTTCAGCAGGCTCATTTATATGATTAAAGGCTTTATGGTTACACCTCCTGTGGATTTTAAACTACTGCAGAATGTTACGTTATAACAAGCAGGACTGTACATGTCATGTATTAAATGAGGACATGTCGCGTATTGTAATTTTAATTAAAGCTTAGAAGTTAATGTTAATCTTATTCAATCAGTCTAAATTATAGTCTTCATATTACCAAAGCCGGAAATGTGTCTGCTTTTATAAGCCAGGGCTAATCATACATTTTTCTGTGAATGGCTTAGAATGTGTCATTTAAGTCCTATTCCTCTGAAATTCATTATTAGAGCTGATTATATTGTGCAAGCATTACGAGTGCATCACAAAATTTGACAGATTGTCATCAAATTTTAATTGATAACAAACTTGGAAAGCTTGGAAAAATACTTCTTATTTTAGACATTTGTAATTATATATTATCACATCAGACAAGCAAGGAATCATTGAGAGGCTTATATGATGTTTATGGATTTATTATGAGATCTATATGACCAGTAAAATGTTATAATACACACTATTATTACATTTAAATTACAGTCTGACTACAATGGCCCAAAAAATATGGTATTAATAGTGTCTTTAATATGCTAATTACAAATAAAATCAAATAAAATTATTGGACAAAAATACTAAAATACCATATATAGCAGAACTTTGGTATGGTATGGTATAGTAAGGTATGATATGGTATGAAATGGTATGATACATCACTGTAAAATGTAAAGAAAATTGCACAATATAATTTTTTGTGCTGGTATCAGTATTTTACTGTAAAGTACTTTGTCTACACTTCATTTTAAAATGTGCTGTATAAATATATATTTTTTCATTTGATTTGATTAAGATTTTTTTAAATATTGACTGATTTGACACATTGAAATGTAATACATTTTTATGTTAATTTCATTTATTTACAATTACAGACAGTTGAAATGACTCTGGAATAAATTTTAAATGAAGAGGTATATTATTATACAGTATATTAAGAGAAAATATAAACACTGGTAAAAGATTTCTTTGGATTTTACACTAAATTACTGAAAATGCTCACAACTTCTAACCTAACGGAACATACGTTAACATAGGTTAAATTTCATTTTTAATTTTAAGTTAAGTTTAATTTTACATATTCAAAAACTAACTTAAAACACTTTAAAGATGCAAGAAAATTAGGTTTAAGTCCATCCTTGGGTAGTGTGAGCATGACAACCTGAAACCTTCCAGCAGTTTCCAGCAAGCCGATGACTGTGGTTTTATTCACATTACCAGCTTCCTGGCAGCCCAAACGTACTGTATCACCCTGACCTGGTCTTTTTCTTCCAGTAAGTTTATGCATGATATATTTTCCCATGAAGTAGGTCATTTTGCTCAACAGAGAGACTCATTGTGTGCATTTTTTTTTAGCTTTGTCCAAGTTCCTAAATTTAGGTCACTAGGTCATGTCTTGTGTCTGGGTTTTTTTTTTTTTATTCTTTATCCAGGAAAGACTAGACGTGTTTCACATAAATGTCACATACTGTGACCTGAGCAGTAATAAGTTGTGTGGGGACTGTGTAAGGACTGAATAGGAGATGCTATTTAATACTACAGGAAAACCATATAAAAATATAGTCACTTTTAAGTAAAATTAAAATAATAATAATAATAATAATAATATGGTAAAGAATGGTAAAGAAAAACTACTTGTGTTTATAACCAGCAGTGTATATCTTAGAAGAGCCTAATATAACGAGCCCAGTTACTCCAAATATGTGCAACTCATAGGTCAGTTTGTAGTGTTGCATTAACACAAAAACATAAGTGTTAACAAAGCCTCCAAATCCACACTTATTGTAAAGTAAATAGAAGTAAATAGATTTAACCCTACTCCTACTTACTATCCTACAGATGTTGGGAAAGACTAAAGCACTTTCAGGATGGAATTAGTTCCTCTGGGTAACTTCTGTAGTGATCAGTGTTATACATTAACAAAATTACTTTACTTAGACAAAAAAAATCTTTTCCATTTACAAAAATATTGTACTTTTTACTCCATTACATGGTTCAAGATGATTTTGTTCTTTCTTACTTGTGAGTGTGGGAAAAAATGTCCTAGCACAGCAAGCACACTAATCAATATACAGTGCACCCTTTACACTGGTTGATTTGTTTATTGGTGCCTACAACACTGGAAAAATGACAGAAGGAAGTTCTGACTCAAACTCTTTAACAATCATGATCTTATTTAAAGGTTTCTTTCCAAGAAGAAGAACAGAAGGAGTCATTTATTTTATAATAAATGCTTTATTCCCATATATGTAGTGTCTGAGCAAACATTCATTCATTCATTCATCTTCTATACCGCTTTATCCTCTATTCAGGGTCGCGGGGACCTGGAGCCTATCTGAGCAAACATTTTTGTGGTAATTTTCATTATTGGGTAAGCTAATGTTAGCATGTAGCAGTGAAATCTTTCATGGTGTACAATGTGTGATGAAAATAAATCTGTAATTACCATGATTAGATTGTGCACATGACTAGTTAGTTAGCCAAGTGTTAGCACTTGAGCAGCAAACTAATACATCACTGCGACCCAATACAACAACCACATTGCAGGCTGAAGTTAGTAATCATTTGAAGTTGATCAATTTCCATTGTTTACCTAGCTGTTTCACCTTAGTATGTAGTATTTAAAGCTTTTCAGCTGAACTCTCTCATATCGTGAAATTACAATTCAGTAAACATTCAGTGTTAGCACTTGGTCTTGGGCACTGTAAGTAAAATCTCTTTGGACAAGTCTTGAATGCAGAGGTGGGTAGTAACGAGTTACATTTACTCCATTACATTTACTTGAGTAACTTTTTGAATGAGTAGTTTTACTGCACCATACTTTTTACTTTTAATTGAGTAGCTTTGTGAAGAAGAAACGCTACTCTTACTCCACTACATTCGGCTACACTGGACTCGTTACTTTTCTAACCATTTATTCTACACATGCACAGTGGATTTACCGTCTGACTGATTTGATTTTTACCAATCAGACGCAGAAACAATGATCACATGACTCCATTTGACCCATCAGTTCTTTAGCCGGTGTTCTATAAATTCATCCTACCTGTGACTCTGTCCTACATACGCTCACTGCATGCGCAGACAAAAGTTTCCGGATCTTTCTCTAATTTTGCGGAACGCCCATAGATCCATGCAGCTACTAGTGAGATCTTGCGGTAAGTGTACAATCTTGCGGTGAGAATAGAATGCTTTTTTCATGTTTGTGTGATTACATGTTAACTTTAATTGTACATATAACGTTACTGTAACAGTCTATGAATATATAAGTATATTATATAATTATTATAATTTCTAAAAAAAAAAAACTTTTTACATTGAAACAGTTACTCAGTACTTGAGTAGTCTTTTCACAGCATACTTTTTTACTCTTACCTGAGTAATATTTTGGATGACTACGTTTTACTTCTACTTGAGTAATATTATTTTTGACGTAAAGCTACTCCACCTCTGCTTGAATGCAGCTGATGATGCTAAAATTGTTGGCAGGTGGAGAGGAGTTGTACTTTAACCACATGAGATCACTATTTCCTTAGCTTCTATAACCTCTGCTAAACTATCGAACAGTCTCAGTTCATTTACAGGGCCATAAAAAAATTTTTAGAACCTGTCTGACAAAGTGAAGCAGGCTAGAATATCCAAAAAAAAGCAACACAATCTAAAGAAATTCAAGAACAGATGAGAAAGAAAGTTTGTGCATTGTGTATTGTGTACTAGTCTGGAAATGGTTACCAAGCCATTTCTATGGCTTTTGGACTCCAAAATTGAAAGCCACGGCGAAAGCCATTATCCACAAATGGAGAAAAAGTGGTCAACCTTCCCAGGAGTGGGTGGCCTACCAAAATTACTCCAAGAGCAAAACGACGACTTATGCAGGAGCTCATAAAGGAACCCAAAACAACATTTGAAGAACTGCAGGCCTCGCTCATCTCACTTAATGTCAGTGTTCACGATTTAACAATAACTCAAATCAATTCAATTCAGTTTCATTTGTGTAGCCCTTTCACTGTCATTGTCACATCAAACAATCAAAAGAAATTATGGAAGTTTGTATGAAATGAGAATGTGTATGAATCAAAATGATTAGATAAGAAAGAATATAAGAATAAGAAAGAGACAGGGCAAAAATGGCATCCATGGAGAGTTCCAAGGCATAAGACACTGCTGACCAAAAAGAACACAAAGGCTTGTCTCACATCTGCCAAAAAACAATCCTGATTATCCCCAAGACTTTTCGGCAAAGGTGTGCATCCCATTAAAATAGTGTTTCATAAAAAGAACATCATACAATGGTGGTGGAAGTGTGATGGTCTGGGGCTGCTTTGCAGTTTCAGGACTTGGTCGACTTGGTCGTCATAATTTAGGGAACCATGACTTCTGCATTCTACCAGAAGCACAGAAGCACCAATCAAGCACATTTGGATTATCCAGCAGGACAATGATCTGAGACCACCCGCAATCCACGTCTGAATGACTAAAAAAAAAAAAAATTATGGTTTTGGTCTGAGATGATCTTAAACAGGCCGTTCATGCTCCAAAACTCCCCAATGTGGCTGAATTAAAACATTTCCAGGGGGGCCTGGTACCTATCCCATGAGACTTAGAGCACAAGTTGGACTACACCATGGATGGGGTTCCACTCCATTGACGGGCAAACATACACATACACACACTGACATGCTCATTCACACACACTGCAGGCAATTTGGGAGTGCCAATTAGCCTAATCGTTGGACTGTGGGAGGAATCCAAAGTACCTGGAGGAAACCCACCAAGTATGTGCAAATTCTATCCACACAGACACAAGCCACGAATTGAACCCTTGACCTTGGAGGTGCTACCAATAAGAATCAATTTACAAAATAATTTGTGCACAAAATCTTCTTGTATGAATGTGGTAAAGTGCTCGCCCTATCATCCAGAGATCCGAGTTCGATTCCCGGGTGATGCTGTTACCTCTCGCAGCCGGAGGTCTAGAGAGAGCTGATTGGCTGAGCCCTCTCAGAGGGGAGGGATGTGAGGTACTTAGTGCTCCCACATTAATCATGGCTCTACAAGCCAATCAGGGGAGTCTGTGAGCTCACACAAGCAGAAGGAGCGGATAGCACAGAGTGTGTTACGCTGCCCTCATCGGTGCGTGAGCGAGCAGTTCGAAAAGATGTGGTCGGTGACGTCACGTGGGTCGGAGGAAAAACGTGATAGTCTGCGGCCCTTCCTACTGAGTGGTAGTATAAGCTTAATGTGGGAGCCCCCTAGTGACTGGGAGGAATCGGACACGACTAAATTAGGGAGAAAATCGAGGAAAAATCTTAAAAAAAAAAAAACGCATTCTGTTCTTTTTGTCAATGAATAGAAGTGGAAATGGGAATGTCTATTTTGTGGTACTCACACATAAGAAACAGATACAACAGACACAGATCAGGTGAAAAACGTTGGAGTTTTTCTGAAATATTTACAAATTTATTTTGAGACCCCATTTATTTCTAGTGTCGTTAAACCCAGAAACCACTTGGATTTGTTTACTCTTTAGATGCTTTTGTAACTTTTTCTGTGCATTATAAAAAGACGCTCTTCAATCCCTGAAGTGAGGAATTAATTCCACTCATAGGTCAATTTATAGAGCTGCATTAACACATTTCTTAGTGTAATAACATCGCCCACTCTTTGTGAGTAAACAGGATTAACCCACTATTCATCCTGAAGAGATTTCTAAATATTTTTAGTGGAACTATAGATGGCATGATGGCTGTAAATGTGCAAGCCTTGATGAAATAGATAAATAGATATAAAGGATAAATGGTAATAAATGACATAAAATTGACTTTTAATTAAAAAAAAATACAAAATGTTCAACTAACTATTTAAAAAAGCATAAAAAAGCACATGGTATTACATGGTATAAAACAAATATGGTATTACAAAATATTGGCACAAAAAATTTGGCACAAAACAAATAAATAAATAAATATTTCAATAAATAGTGTAGGGGTTTGATTCATTACATCCATTTATGTGTCTTGTGCCTTGAGTTGCCTGTGATGGGTTCCCGCCACTATCCCCCCGCCCTTCCCCCCAACCCCCATGAACCTTGTTGGTCATTTAAATAAATAATATAATAAATAGCAAACAACTAAACACGTTTTACAATACTTCTGTAAAAAATTGCAAATGGTGCACTTGTTGTCTCTTAAAGCTCTGAAGTCCGTTCTTTCAGTAAGACAGTGGGATTGACGTCACTTTCTCGTGAAGGAGTTGAATTCAAGTTAATATCTGCTAAATTGTACACTTTGTCCTCAGGCACTTTAAAGGACACGAAAGGGCATGGTCCTTTAACATTGAGGCACACAAGCTTCCTTAGAGAGGCGGTGTTTACAATGTCGAATCCTACTTTACCCCCAAACGTACTGGGCATCCAGTACTGAGGGGAGCAGATGGGATTTCCCAAAAGCCCTTTGAGGGAAAAGGGGGCACCCATCTCGACCATGGTCTCTCCAAATACAGCGTTGTGTCTTGGTTTTTCCACCAAAAGACCAGTGTAGAGCTCAACGGAGTTCACATCTCCATACAGACTCTTCAGATCTGCTGCGAGTTCTTTATCTCCTGAAACAAACCAGACAGAGATTTAGATTATTAGAAATCAGTTTGATTTTATAGTACAAATTTCATCTGGGAACGCCAATTAGCCAAATCTGCATGTCTTTTGGACTGTGGGAGGAAACCGGGGTACCCAGAAGAAATGAAATGGCATGGTCCCCCATGCCTTTATAATATAATGTGTTATACAGTAATATAATGACAACAAGGCTATAAGATTACCACCATAGGCTATGGGATTGTTAAAGCAGGGTGGTCTTTGTTCATGATAAATCATGATAATGAATGCCTCACCTGTCAGTTCTTCAAAAGAACTGTATGGCTCCATGTTGAAACGCTTCCTGTAAGCATTAAAGGACTGATAGCGCGTCTCTCTGCTGTGTTCCAGGATTTTAGTAGCCATTACCTGCACTCCAGCAGGCAGATTCCTTCCACCAGAGATCTGAAGAGATACAAGATAAAGTCAGGATTTCAACTGAAATACTGAAAACTGTTTTTATCTTGGAATTGTTTTAATGGCTGTGGAAAGTAAATGTATCTCTAAATTTCTTTATAGATTGATATCTCCTGTGTGTATAAATTAAACAATCCTGTTATTATTAAAGTTGCAGTTTGGGATTTTTGCATAGAGGAAAACTTTGGGAGAAAACTTTGTCAAGCCTCAAATGCAGTCCAGTGAATGGTGGAAAAGTATTTTTATTTGACCTATAGTTTCCAATTTTAATGAATAAAAAAGTGATTCATATGATGAGATACCAACCCTGCCAGCTCGCTGTTTGCTGAAAGACTCCACCAGGTTGCCGATCCCATACTGTGCCACTATGGAGTTGTTGAAGAGAAACTGGGAGTGTGTATAGACCTGGTCCTGGATTTGAAAGGTGTCAGGCATGAGCGGGTGCCAGTGGTACAGAGTGTTGAACTCAGATGCAATGCGGTTCTGATACTGGAACCTCTCGCCGAAGAGGAGCTCGGGGTCAAATTTAAGCTTGAGGTTGTAGCCGCTCAGGTGCTGAACGTAGTCCTCAATCACGATTTTAATGGTCTCACCTAAAGGAGATCAAATATTATGTGATCTAAATTTTATGCTCACAATCTCTTTAGATTTTACAATTATCCAAGAATACTGTTAATTTGGTAAACCTATCATGTATTTTGTTCATTGTTGTTGTAAGAAATATCAACGAGAGGTGATGGAGCCAATAAGATTAAAGGACTATTATCTATTCATTTAAAGTTTACTTAAAGTAGATGTAAGTAGCTAGAAAGTCGCAAATATTCAACATCCAGCCTGGAGGTTTGCTCACCGATCAGTATAAGGCGTGCAGTTTGGAAAAGACGCTCATCATCCCAGATGGGATGCTCCTGCTTCAGGATGTCACACACCCGGTTGTGCTCTCTGAGCCAGATAGTGGCATACATCATGAGGCCTGGGACCAGGCCGAACGCTTCATGGCCCACTGCGAATCGGAAATCCTCATGAATGTGAGGTGGGTAGTGCATCTCGACCTGAATGTCTTTAACCAGAGGGGGGTACACCTCACTGTCCAGAACCTGAGATGACAACAAATTTAAGATTATATACACTGTCTCACATTTAAACTTAAAAGGCTAATTCATCATCTCAGAGAACTTATTTGCTTTGACTTATTACTATAGATGCTCCAAATGATTTTAATCAAGGACATACCTGATATTTCAACTTTCCATCTTTGAAAAGTCTCAGTTTGCGCTGTTTCTCCAGAGTTTCTCCATAGATGTGACTTAAATCCACCTGAAACACCACACAATAATTAGAAAAATATCAATATAAGTCACTCTGGACAGAAATCTTGCGTCAAATGAATAATTAAAAGAAATGTGGATATAATTGGTACTCACTCCGTGACCCAGGGATTTGGTGAAAGCTGGTCCTTTCTTGAAGTCGGACTTGAAGAACTGATGAGTAAAATGCTGAGCAAAGAATGCAAACATCAGGCTGGTGCCCTGTGGGTCTGGAATGAACTTCTGTCTCAGGAGGACCTTTTGCACCACCTGTTTAACGTCAGGAAGAGACGCGGCGCCCGTTGACAGACAGTGTTTGGGCAATGGGGGCAGGGTACGAGTGTAGTAGGATAGGTTGGAGTATGCTTCCCAACTTTTGTAGTGATAATCAGCATTATAAGTTGGGGGACTGTCCACCAAATTTGACCTCGCTGTAAATAAAAAATTCAAACTGTTACCAAAAAGAAAGATTCAAATGAAAATAAAGGGTGGATTGTTTGGTAAAATTTTTAAACTTCCGACATGCAAACTCAAATTATATTAATTAAGAAATATCATTTAACGTACATGTGAGGACGTAGCGCATCAAAGCGTTCCTCAGAAATGGGGTGTTATTAATGATGTCCCATATCCATTTAAAGTGTGTCAGCAGGTAATGTACTGTGTTTGGTTTTGGCTTCACAATGGACCTGATCCAAGTGGAAAGTTCCGCTAAGCACAAAAAAGAAAGAATGTTAGAACCATTGAAAAGTCCGTAAAGTGGACCGTAAAGTAGTCCGTAAAGTGGACATCTAATGAGATGCTTGGTGACTTACGTGTAGTGCAGTTCTCTCCGTAGTATCCAGTCCTTGTGCAGTCACACTCGTAGGCATCTAAACCTTTAGATACACATACACCCATGTTCTGACAAGGCTCCGAGCAGCAGGGATCCACTGGAGCACCTAAACGGAAGAAATTCTGTTAAATTCATTTTGGCAATAAATGGGAAGTTTGGGGCAGAAAATGCTAAAAGAGTGTATATACAGTAACACACTGAATTCTGGTGAAAATAAAACTTACTTCCATTGCAGGAAAAGATCAAGCTTCCAAGCAAGACCAGGCAAATCACCTTCTTTATCATTCCAGAAATGTCCAGCTGTTTGGAACTATTCACTCTTCAGACGTGTGAGTTTCAGACCTTGTGTGCTCTAAGTGAGCTCAGGGACCCATATATATACTCAGGGAGAACGTGCGCACATGGTTTAGTCGAGATGAGATCATCCCCAAAATTCTCTTATGTCGACAGCGGCATTTGCTCATTCAAAAGGATTTTTTTTACTAACTCAAAATGGAAAATCTGGCTCTGTCTTGCACTGGACAATGTGCGCCACACTGTGGAACTTCTGTGAATGTAATCATCTGAATTATTATTATTATTATTATTATTACTGAGTCAATCATTTTAGCCTATACCAGTTTTAGTCAATTATAAAACACTTTTTTTTAATTGTGTAAAAAGTCCCATGTGAGTGGAAAGTTAAAAGAGTGGCATTTTTAAAGAAACTATACAAAAGGCAGCCCTGTGCTTTTGCTGAACTTATTTCTTTTTAAAGACATTCATTATAGTTTATAGTTTTATCACACGCTAATATGACTAATAAACAGAAATCACAATGTACACGATAAAAGAGTCTGAGTCTGCATTAATTAGAGAACTCTTTTGAGAAGCAAACAATAATTACTCACGCCTGTCTGATAACATTGGGATTTGTGTGATTCAGTGCAAGGCAAAGCCTAAGAAAATTAAATAAAAAAGTTTAGTCATACTCACTCACTCACTCACCCATTCTTACTCATCATCCATACCGCTTTATTCTGTATTCAGGGTTGCGAGGGGCCTTGGAGACTATTCCAGGAGACTTAGGGCACGAGGCAGGTTACACCATGGACAGGGTGCTAATCCATTGCAGAGCAAGTTTAATCATACTAAAATATAGAATTACTTTTGGGAATAGACAAAAATGTTGGTCAAGTTCATTTAGCATTTTTATCTATCCGATGTATTGCACAACAACAAAACAGAGTTTTGTAGAACAGCAGAGAGAAGATGGAAGAAATCACAGCTTGATGCAGATCTTGTCTCTTACCGTACATTTCTCTCCAAATTCTCATGTAACGTGACTTCTGCCAAAACTACCTTCTACAGGGAAAAGCTGGTAGCCTTTGCACATGATCCTGGAAACTCCACAATATCTTTTTCTCACTACTCAATCCACTGGATCCTCCTGCCCTATCCTCTCTGACTGCCACATTCTATGACGGGAAAATTGCAGCAATCCGCCAGACCTTTGCTCCCAACCCCTACACCAGAACTTCAGGACCCTGCCTCTCTGCCCTCAGCTGAATTCTACAACCTGTCAACTGATGAGATTCAGCATATCATCTTGTTATCCAATCCCACCACATGTTCATTAGACCCAATCTCTTCCACAATGTTTCAGGCCATCTCACAAGACCTCCTTCAATTCCAATCGTTTAATCATAACAATTATCAACCATTCCATCATCTGGTCATGTTCCTGCTGCTTTTAAGAAGGCAAGGGTCATTCCCATCCTCAAGAAACCCTGCCTGGATCCAGCAGACGTCAGCATCTATTGCCCAGTATCGCTTCTCTCTTTAATTTCCAAAATTCTTGAAAGGATTGTTTACGACCAAATGTCTCTTTATCGCTCACAGACAGTGGCGGACTGGCCATCTGGAGGACAAAGAGCATGTGTTTTATGCTACCGCGCATGCGGATGTATTGCCCTTCCTCAATATTAATTAGTTTGATCTATTGGTTCTGAAACACCCCCGAACCATCACTTTTAATTTACGGACGGAGAGATATTGATCCTTTCTCGATGCAGCGAATTTCTCTGAGCAAATTAACAATAATTTTCATGAATGAAAAGGAGGAAGAAGAAAAGGTGGAGCTGAAAGTTACGCGAAAAGAAGAAAAACTCTTTAAAACATAGGTAAATGCTGTGAAATGCTTCAAATGAACAGATTATGCCTATAACAGGTCAGGGACAGTGAGGCTGGATCCAGCAGCCCACCACATCCCACATCATAATACACTGGCTCATTAAAGTGGAGATTAATTTTTAAAACTACTTACTAGTATAAAAATATAACACAATACAAAATCATAAAAAAAAAGTATCACTGAACAAATATTGGGTCATATT
This sequence comes from Platyallabes tihoni, assembly GCA_030068045.1. NCBI lineage: Eukaryota > Metazoa > Chordata > Actinopteri > Siluriformes > Clariidae > Platyallabes > Platyallabes tihoni. The sequence goes on from JAQQZS010000003.1 coordinate 8,778,102, forward strand.
TGTAAAACAAAGAAACAAAGGAAAGAACAATAAGACAAACAACATATCAAACTACGTATAAAGACAATATTTTCAGTGTCCAGTAGCACCAGTCTCACAGAGACACAGGAGGCTTATAAACAGTTTGACAGCAAAATGAGACATTTTGTCAGTATTGTGATTTTTTTATTTGTTTATTTCAAAAGATGCAAGAGAATACTGACAAAATGTATCATTTACAGGCTATTAGAAAATATTCTGTGCATTGTCTCTTATTGAGTCACAAGAGAAATTCATTATACAAAAAGCATTCATTATTTCAAAGTTATTCAGTTCAGTGTTAAGTTAGTATGATTTTGAAAGTGTTATAACTCCACCTGGCACAGTTTCATTGTTTTTTTTTCTTTGCATATTTGTCACACATGTATGGGTGGAATTTCACCTAAACACTTTATGAGGAAAAAACAGATTGGCCTTTTTGTTTGTGAGATATCTTGAACATTTCGCAGGGGGTATCATCGTGATGCAGTGTAAGACATACCACTCATCAGTGTAAGCTGCAAGTCCAGCAGGGTCAGTGATGATGAACCAGTGCCTGCTGATGATGACCAACACCTCTCCCCTGATCTACCAAGTGAAAAGAATCACAATCAAACTGAACAGGTAAGCTGGAATAAAATCAGTAGCAGCATTAACTCGTGCTAGTAATTATT
>JAQQZS010000003.1:8803500-8824908 GCA_030068045.1 Platyallabes tihoni
CTGTTTCCTGTACATAACCTACAGAGGTTTTGCGATGATTTGCGCATGCGCGCCCAGTAGAAAATTAACGAATCACTACTCGTTCTTCTGAGTCACGTTCAAAAAGAACGAATCGTTCTTGAACGACCCATCACTAATAGATGAATGGATGGAAGGTTGGTTGGAGTGTGCACAGTGCCGAACTCCCAAAATATAAACCTGAAGCCATAAACTTACCTTATATTTGGACAAAGTGGGCACGTTTAATTTTGTGAGTGTTTTTAAATATTATTCCTAAAACCACAAGCACCATGCCGTTGTGTTTACTTCACAGGGCAAAACAAACAGACTAAGTGTACCAAAACTTTCTATACATAGTTAAGTTTTTGTTTTTCCCTATTTCCTCCATATCAGTGGTTACCCACCCTGCTCCTGGAGGAACCCCTGCTATACCACTTCTATTCAAAAACAGGCTCAAATGCTTAAGGTTTACTAATCGGCAGGTTGGGGGTTCAAGCCCCAGCACATCCACACTTCCACTGTTGAGTCCTTGAGCAAGGCTCTTATTCCCTATCTGCTCCAGGGGGCGCTGTATCCTGGCTGACCCTGCGCTCTGACCCCAACTTTCTAATTGGGATTTGCGTAAAAATCATTTTATTGTGCTGTAACATACATGTGACGAATAACTGAATCTTATTCGTAATCAGCTGATTTAGTTAAATCAGGTGTGCTAGGGGAAGGGGGACCTCCAGTAATAAGGTTGGGAACCACTGGTCTACGTGATTTCCATTTCCAGTTGTCTCTCGATATGAAGATACCTGGGACAGCCTGTAGATTAGGGTGTTAACTGTTAATATTACGATGCTGTTGGAGTAGTTTCTTTCTTAACACCATGCACAGGAAACATGATGGACGCCCTCCAGGCCGTGCTGAAGAACCCACCGATCAACACCAAGAACCAGAACGTCAAGGTCCGAGGCATAAAAAAATTACAAACTAAGAGCTGGAGATGAGCTACATGATAGAGAGAATTTCATTCCCTCACAATGTTTTAATTATGTTTCCATTTTGTTTATTAAATGAAAAATATTGATTTGAGTGTGTATATAAAATGGTATGTGTTTTCCAGCAGGAACTCATTGGAGAGGTTTTCGGTGGTTAAATATAAAATGCATTACATAAGAAATGGAAAAATCCAGTTAAATACTGGAGCACCAGAAAGAAAATATCATTATGGCTTAATAAATAAAAAATAAGTTAAAAACATGAAGTAGATGATGATGATGCGTTGTAATCTTTTTTTTTTTTTCCTGAATGCTTAATGAGGTTAAGTTCATAAACATTTAAACACACGTAAATAGTAGACCACCTGACCGGATACAGATCTCTCACACATGTTCAGTTCACTAGCCAAAGGATTTCTTATAGGTATGTTTATGTTTATACAAGATCTTTCCCCTAACGTGTGTGTGTTTGTGTGTAGGACCGGGCCGAGGGTCTGGTACTGAAAGTCCTCACTGCTTTTAAGACGAGCGAAATCGAGAAAGCGGTCCAGTCTCTGGATAAGACTAAAGTGGACCTGCTTATGAAGTACATCTATAAAGGGTTTGAACGACCATCAGAGAACAGCAGTGCGGCGCTTCTCCAGTGGCACGAGAAGGTACACCCAGTGTGTGTGTTTACAATGTGGGAGAAGCAGAATTAAATTACAGTTAATCATTTTTATATAGTTATGATTGAGTGCAAAAGTTTATACCCCCCTGGTTTCTGAATGAATAAAGATGCGTGCTGTAGAATAAATAAATATGTAGCTCGAAATCGGCCTTCATGCTCATAAACCCAATAATAAGCAGGATGTCTTAAAGAGCTGATGTGAATTGAAACCTCGGGTTAAAACTGTAACAGATCCGTCCTACAAGACCAAAAGTGCAACTAAAACACTTTTCAGTATGAATCGGCCTCACTTTTGGTATTCTTGTGAAAAGTACCTGTAATTCTGGACTGCTCATCTTCAACTATGTAAAAGAAAGAAAAATCCAATATGTGATGATGTAAATCGTGATAAATGGTGTGATGTGGCTGTTTATGGACTGCTGATCATTTTTTATTAGGTACTTTAAGCTGTATATGACAATTGATCTTGTGTAACTGTGAAACTAAATGTTTTGTGTGTGTAGGCACTTTCCGTAGGTGGTGTGGGCTCCATCGTGCGAGTGCTCACAGCTAGAAAAACCGTCTAACTCTCTCCATCAGGACGCCTTGGCAGCGCTGGCACAGGGATTGGCTGGCCCAAGCTCAGCGCCAGGCTCATCATTACACTGTGGAGGACGTCAGCCTCTCTCTCTTCTTTTTTTTTTTTTTCACCTCTATGATTAATTTTTTTCTATTCTCGTTACATTGCTCGCATTCTGGGTTTCGTCCAGAGACGGCAAATCACAGCAGCTCAGATCTGTACGTCACCCGAACAGCAGCATTCCTTTTAAGCGGATTTGCAGATCTGATCTCAGTTCTTTACATGTTTACAAAAGCAGATGCTCCAATATCTCCATCTGCTCCACCTCTTTCACCCCAACGAACTGTTAAAATAGCTTCAACTGACTTAAGGTATACCTAGATTAGGTTATATCCCGGAAGGTGTGAGTGTTAGAGGTATGACTGTGGACTGTTGTCATGTACGTTTTGCCACGTGAGACGAAATATCATACAGTCTCTCACCCCACAAACAGCTACCTTGTGCTAATCAGCTGGCACGAACAGCGTTCATGTGCGCTTATGAAATCTGCAGGGCTCGAATCAGGTGCTTTGGCGTTAACGCGTATCAGTAAATGACTTTAAAAGTAATTCATCACGGTACAAAATCCCTCAACACTTAGCATTTTTTCGTGATCAGAAGTCCCACCGGAGTGTAAGAGAGATCCGTTTAGATTCCGTGTCCGTCTTTTCAACACAACACTGATATGTGCTCGGCTGATATCGACGCAGCTTACCTGTCTTACAAACTACGCCTGTAACGTCAAGGTTTCACCAAAATAAAGATGACGATGTTTGGTTATAACTAGCGGTGGAACGGTACACTGGTTTAAAAATGGGTACATAAGTTATGAGGTACTGGTTTGGATCATTATGTTTCCAAGTGGGAATGTTCTTGTGCGAAATGCGCACGTTTTAAAACATTTCAGAAAAAGGCTCGAGAATTTTTGTGTCTATGCATTTTTTTTTGTAATAAACTGCTAGATGCTGAGGAGGGTAAATGTGTAACGGTTTTACTAAGTGACAGGTCAGCGCAGTGTCAGTAACAACTGAGTTCACGAAACGTGATGCAATATTGAAATTTATCGCTTGTGGTGGTTCAGTCAGCTCTTTCTTGACGCTATGTGTAATTAGTGTATTTAGTCTATTCTTACAAACCGGACAGCACGTCTGAGGGAAAAAGTTCATACTTCGGTCTTGTTTCCAAAGTCTCTACACCTTCACGTTGTCCGTATCGTACTTAACCGCCACAACACCTAGAAGCATATATTGCCCTGCTGCCTAACAACCATTTTGAAAGCACAAGTTCTACATATTAAAAGTTAACGATAATCTTTTTTTCTTCTTCTTTTTTCTTTCTTTCCAATACCGTTCCAACCCTGAGTTATTGCCAAACATGTTGGCTTTATTTTATTACTGACAGTCTGGTCCTCAACGGCGCTGTTTTAGGACCAGCTCTTTATCAACTTCACATTTTGTTTATCAGGACAGGACAAGCCAAAGACTGATCCAGCATCAGCATCAAATAAAATCTGTTGCGCGTCACACTCAAACTTGTTTATGTATATCTTGCATATCACATATAAAGGCATTATTTGGGGCTAGCCTTGATTCACAATCTGCCATTTCATTTTCAGAGAAGCTAAACGCAAATAACGCGAGAGGGTGTGAGAACAATCCCTCAAGTACTGCACTATATTACTGCACTGTATAATTTCCAGCCTGTGTGTGTGTGTATTTAGGGAATGCTTTTAGCATAGCCTTTGTGTAATCCATCAAAGAAGCCATACAGTATGTGATGAACAGACTGACATGGCCATGTTTGAGAGGTTCTAGTTGTGCATATCACTCATTTGATCAAAAGTGCAAATAAAATGTACCAGTTTACCAACTGCCTTATGAATAATTCCTTTTATAATGTGTTATCCATTTGGAAGCAATAAAATTGTATTAATTGAAAACTCTCGTCTTCTGTAGTGATTGCCCCGGTTTGATTTTTCTTCATGTCTGCTAAACATAAACAGCCAGGTAGAATAAAAACAGTTTATGGATACATTCTTACATCCAGGTCAGCCCTATTACCATTTCAAACCCGGTAATTCAAGGACCAAAACAGTATCTTGATGATCTTTTGTACAGATTAGGCCATTTTCCACTGTATACTTTAGACCGAAATATATTTGTCTATTAAATGTCATCAGTCACGATTGATCTCTGTGTACTTTTGAGATTTACACATCATTATCAGGTTATTTTTTCATTATCAGTAATTTGTTCTATGCTGAATTACAGTTGGCTGCACTGCACTTGCTAGTGTTCAGTATGTATTCGGTTAAAAACCCATCTCTAAATTCCGCCACTAGTTAACCTTGTTACTGAGTCGATGTCTGATTAAAAGCTTGACCGAGAGTAAAACAACAGATCAACACAAAAACAGCGCTCTGTCATTCATACCAAAATTGTACCACGGCACAGCAGGTAGCTGTGAGAAGACGTGCCAGCTACCGAGAGGCTGCTGGCATGAGTGAAAAGCGAGTTTGAAATTACAGCTAATGAGACTGTTGTTCAGCAAATCTGTCACATTTGAAGTATTGATCCAAGAGGTTCCTTATTTCTTCACACATTTGAATATGATTTCAAAATCAGAGTTGAGTATGAGACAATTCCTGATGCCGACATCGGCCCAGTAACCAAATCTGCTCCTTTTAGGCTTTTAATGTTCATGCACAGCATAAAATGCACTCATTTACTGTACATAATGTGTTCATGTGCAGGATTAGAAATTTCCCAAACAAGTCTGATGTGACACTAATGCGGCGTTTCAGGGCCGGTGCCGGTAGAACACTCATGCACACTGGTGGCCAAAGGTATGAAGAAAACATATGGCATGTATCATAGCTCTCCCTGCGCACAAAACTTGTGATTCGACTAATTAGTTCTAGCCGATCTGACTAAAGAGATGTGCTAATTAACTAAAAAAAATTCAAGAAGCAATCAAGGAGGCATGACTTGAGCATTTGACACCAGAGTGCCGCAGATGTCTTTTTGACTATTTGCCTAGGTTTTGAAGAATTAAGAACTTAATACTGAATACTGATTGTTGTAATTTCATTGCATAAATAAATTATCATCGTGTCATTTTTTTTTTAAGTCGCTAAAAGATAGAATTTTAATTTTGTCTCAATACTTTTGGCCATTGCTGTACTTTCCTTTCACACAGTTTCTGTCGATCTAATTGAATAAATTGCAGGTTTTCCCCTCCCCACACCTTTTGGCTCAGACACTGGCCAGCAACCTGCTACACATTGTGAAATAATTTCAGCAGAACGCTCCTCCCTCCCCCAACACTGTGCGTTCTGACGACACACAGAGAAAGAGTGCGAGTCTTCGTCAAAGCCGTCAGGAACAACACTGGCTATACTCAATCTCGAAAAGCAAGCATGACTCTTTCACTATTCATTGTGTCGCAGTAGTTTCCAGTACCACCTCCACACACCACAGAGCATTGTCAAGACAGTTTTTTTCCTGGGTTACCTTTAAACTCCTACAATTTTCCCTAAAAAAATTTTTTAATGACATACCGAAGCGGACATCTCTTTTTTTCCTCATCACGACTCGCACAAAAGAACTGTTGCTCACAAAAAAAAAGTCTCAAGGATGAAAGTTGGCACAAACTTTGAAAGGAGAGAAAATGTTAAAACATGATTCATATGATAACTTTTATGAAAACTGCGTGCAAATGGTATTACTGAGTCAAGCTTGAAACACTGGTAGCTCGATACGCTTCCATTATTAGTTAATTACATTAGCATCTTAGCTCTAATAAAGCAAAATTTGGACATCAAACATGTATGTACTTAAGCAATAAGTTACTAACAGGTAATAAAGAGGCGATCGATATATAAATGAGTTATTCTCATATCACTCAAATCACATGCAGATGACAAACCCTCTCACTGCAGCACTTGCATATGGTCTTTTATTTTCCAAACAAATGTGGTATACAGCTTTTCCCCAAAAACATCAACATGAACTCATACTTATGCAAATGGTGACCAACTAAAAATACTTCATGCTCTAAAAGGTTTGTCATGAACGATGTTTCTTTTTATGAAATACGGCTAATATCAAAACTCTGCTCCGTTTCCATGTACGTCTGACGGCTACTGATGCGTTGCGAATCGATGTCTGCTTACTGTGACAGGTTTCCTTAATCTGAAGTGATGTCATATGTACAAGGTCAAAAGTCAATACAGCCGACAGGACATATACAGTAGTATTAGAATGTCGATGTGTGATGTGGCATGGACAGTGCAGACCAGACTCGAGTCTTCATATTAACCTTAACACAGTGGCAAGAAAGGCAAGTCAGCTTTTGTAAATGCTTACATAAGAGGAGCGACTGGTCGATAAAAATGCACTTATGATCTCTTATAGCTTGGGAGATCTCACTGGTGTACACTAAGGTGAGGGGATATTGCCATTGGCTGCCATTGACAGGGAGTGCCACGGATGGTTAATTATTCCCCAAAGCCAAACAATCACTATATGTCACACGGTCACATGGTGTTTGTGATTGTATTACTAATTATGAACCTTAGTGAAGGCCGCATCAGACTCCTGTCCATAACAGACTGCTGCTCAGGATGGGACACTAAACCAAACGTGTCAACATAAAAGGGGGGAAGAGAACGGAAAAAAAAAAAAAAAAGTATCAAATACCAGTATGACTCCCAAAGTCTTCCCTCCCCCAGTATCTATAATCCCCTGGGCCTGTTTTCCTACAAAAAGACAATTAAAAAAGCAGCCACAGTTGTTAAGGAGCAAGTGCTCCATGACTAGAGAGAGATAGAGAGAGAAAGGAGGAGAGAGACAGAGAGAGACAGAGAGAGAGAGAGAGAGAGAGCAAAAGAACATCCATCAGTCCATTCTAGAGCTTCACAGCCTGCTGGATTCATTTGTGCTCCTTCGTCGGGGCGAAGTACAGCTCCATGGGTTTGTTGACCTTCCAGTATTTCTCACTCACCAGCTCCAGGGAGAAAGAGCCATTGAGGACCTGAGACAGAGACACGCCGTGTGACACACTTATAGTGGACTGAACTTTTATTACAATTATCCTGTACACTGTAGTTTAGTGGTTCTCAACCCTGTGTGTTTGTGTTGTACCAGTAAATATATATATATATATATATATATATATATATTTTAAAATGCTGTTAATTAGCTGATTACTTAAATCAGGTTAGAAAACACCAAAATGTTCAGGGCATGAAAGGGTCGAGAACCACTGCTATAGTAGGAATGACGCTGTATACGATGTTAAACCACTCACTGTGAACTGGTTGTTGGCTGTGGGAATATAGATGGTGTACTGTTTCTCGCTGGCAGCCTCCACGTTGATAGGACTGGCCTCTCCGTTCTTGCGCAGCTCCTCCAGCGCGAGTCTCACAGCCAGGTATTTTGAAAGGTGATCGACTGTCGCGTTCCCCGAAGTCTTAATGTACCTAATTGCATGCACAAAAAATAATAAAATCTCTGAAAAGTTTTGAGGTTAAAACTTCAATGTGCAATAATAAAAAAACGTTGCGGGGGAAAAAAAACAAAAAAAAAAACACAATGTGGCCACTAACAAGTGGATACCTGACCATCACACCCATATGTGTATTCTGAACATTTTATGCTAGATTTAGTCCCACCCTTTCATTAGATTTTGACGCATGTCTGCTGGGATTTGAGTGATGTCGATGTGTCAAGAGAGAAGGACAGAGATTTCCATTTTACCCCGGAGGTGTTCGATGGGGTTTTATGTCAGTGCCCGAGCCAGACAACTCGAGTTCTTCCATATCAATCTTTGCAGACCAGGTCTTTAAGACCTTCGCTTTGTACACAGCAGCATTATCATGCTGGAACAGATTTGGCCAAGTCCCAGCAAAGAAAATTTGTAATGCTACAGCATATTAAAAAAACGTTTGCAGCTTTCTGGCAACATTCTGTGTGTGATAATCAGGTGTCCAAATACTTCTTTTCCATAAGGTGCTTCATACAGACTTGAGATTTCTTTCAATTTAATTTGATAAAACCTTCAGCAGCATATTAACGATCATCATCTGAAACAATATTAAGGCAAGCATGGCCCTCAAAGCCGTTCCCATGCTCCTCACTGCATGTATGTTTGCACAGACGACAGTGGAAATACCACAAATGGTGGTGGGACACCGACGTCTCTGTTTGTCTCACATTTACAACAACCAGAGATTTTCACTCTGCTGCTCTTAGACTGAACACAACACCCGACCATAACCTCAGTATGACTGTTAAAAATATTCATCATGATCGTTAGAGAGACTGCAATATTGTTCCACGTTAGAACTCTTCCACTTGTGTAAAAAACAAACAAAAAAAAACTTGCTGACAACCCTAAATTAATCACTTTCTCCATGTTCAGTGTTCTCTCACCTGGTTTGGGCAGCGTCCTCTTTCTCCATGAGAGTAGGATGAGGCCTGAAGACAAGCTCGATCTCGCTGGCTCCGTCCAGAGCTGTGTCCCCTCCTCCGTTCTCTGTGGTGTTGTCCATGTCAAGGCCCGAGTCGTCTGAAGTCTTGGTGCGTTTGATGCTGGGGCCCGCCTCCTGGTTACTGTGGACAGAGGCATTACTGCAGTGCGAGCTGTCGCCGTTGTCTTCTGCCCCGCTTCCGTTCTCAATTTGGTGCTTCTTCCCTCTCTGCAGTCTGGGTGAGTACATACAGGAAGATCCAGAAAATTGTGTTAGATAATGTCACAGAAGCACATACATCCTTACATATATGTATAGTCTTATTCATTAAATGTAGGAATCGTACAGTATGAGATCCCAGAGCTTTCAAAGACTCATGTTTGCTTGCCAAGCAGTTCCTCAATACCCAGCTGGATTATCTGCATGCTGGACTCGATTTGCATTTTCCTGGCATCGCTATAAAACTAGGGCAAGTGGGTGTGAACTGTGAACTTGTGTAGCATGAATCTATGAATGTAGAGTGAAATTGATGGTTAATTTTCTCTTTCTTTAGACATTGCTTAACATTGCAGAGCCTTACATGGGGGGGATTATATTTATAGCAGAATTATATTCTGGGGCTAAATATATAAAAAGACAGTTCGTTTGTGAACTGAATTCAAGATGTTTTGTTCAGATTTTTGCGTTACACCCTAGCGTTTCTACCAAACAAAGTGCACTGAGGGGGGAAACCCAACCACGGTTCCACCCAAACATAGTTAATATGTGAAAGATGTGAAGAAATGTCTAATATACACACTTCAACCAAACATCCACGTGTATAATAACTGAGTCTCTAATGACCTGTTTAGGGCCTGGATCTTAAGCCCCTCCTCGATGCTGTGGCTCAGAGCCTGTTGGTTGTTGTGTTTGCTAATGCGAGCCAGCACCCGCTCCTGGTGCGCCTCATACTCGTCTCTGCTCGGGTAAATCTTGCTGATAAGAGCGTCAAAGTTCGGATCGGGACGGAGTGAGCGCTTCGACACCAGCTTCTTCCTGCATGTCGGACACTCTTTATTCCTGAACAAAAACAAAGACGATGGGTTATTCATAACACGACTTGTACCAAATGACACATAGCTGAAGGCTGTTGCAAAAAATATCTTTGCTAATTCATTCCTCTTCAGAAATAAGTAACACAAATTCGATCTATTCAAGAAATAAATTACTACTACAAAACTACGCCATTTTTCCCCTCCACCCCTTGTTTTTTTGTTTGTTTGTTTTTTTGGCTCGACCTGATCATATATACGCTTTTTACAGTCATACTTTAACTGCTTTTTTGATATCATGCATGTATAGCGTTCGGAAGTACAAGACTATTCATAACACACCCAGATGACATAACGCTACTCATTGCTATATCTTCAGCTATTTTTAACCGGATCTATTCATATCGGGTTGAGTAGTTCTTTTTTTTAGCTTATTCATGAGTTCACGGTTTGTCTGTATTATTCAGACATTAATATATGTACATGTATATTGTGTTGAGCATGTTATCTTCTCTACTGCACAATCAATGTTTACACAGTTATACTGTAAGTTACCACACATACTCTGTCCTTCTTTACGTAACACACACACACTACTTATAGTCATTTTTCATTCAACTTCTATAACGCTTATCATGTGTACAGGGTTGCTCCTGTCCTAGGAGTCTTTGCGCCTGGACAAGGTGCCAATCCACTGAAGGATACACACACTACAGGCAGTCATTTGACTGTGGGAAATCCACCATGCAAACTCCATGCACAGAGACATGAGGCGGGAATCGAACCCCCGACCCTGAAGGTGCAAAACCACAGTGCTAACACCTACACCACCATGCTGCCTTTTGTGTGTGTGTGTGTGTGTGTGTGTGTGTGTGTGTGTGTGTGTGTGTGTGTGAGAGAGAGAGAGAGAGAGAGAGAGCGGTAAAAAGGGTGCTGGTGAAAAAAAAAAGTGTGTGACTGACCCGGATCTGAGCGCTGTGATGATGCAGTCTGCGCAGAAGCGGTGCAGGCACTCCTTGGTGGTCATGGTGTTCTTCAGCATGTCCAGGCAGATGGGACACATCAGCTCACTGTGTAGGCTACGAGGGGACACTGCGATCTCCAGCCCGTCTGTGATAGCCTCCTGATTGAAGAACAGCAGAAACAGAGACTAACACCAGGAGTCCTAGATAATGACTGAGTAATCACAGCGATAATAACTAGTTAATTTTTTCGCCGTATTTCTGATCAGCTTTTTTGAATTTCGGTTTTAGCATGCACATTGAACGAAGCATTAAGAACATTTGTATTTTCTTTTTGCAGCTCTCTAATCAAATATGACTGTACTATTATACGCCTTGTTCTGAAAGATTATGTTGGATATTTATAAGCCTGTACATGGGTAATAAAAATATGCTTAAAAATTATTTAATAAAAGCCCTTTATCAAGATTGTCCAAGAGAAACAGAAACCAAAGTCCAAAATATTATACTTAGGCAAATCCCAAGTCCCAGGTCATTTCCTGAAAGGCAAATCATGACCAATGAAACAATGATATGTCATAAGCCTAGTTTTAACTGTTAATACAGTACTGTGCAAAAGTCTAGACTAATTTCTTCATATTAAATTAAATGATGGAGGATAAATTACAGAAATAAAAACAAATGGTTTACTGCAACAGGTTGCAAAGTGCCTAAAGATACAAAAAAATAAATAATTGGTTGTTTATGTAACAACCTCAGCAGCAATCTCATTTCCCCTCTTGTCCATACCAACCACTCAGCATCGCCAGTATACTAAACAATACCCTGATCATCTGTTTCTCACTGGTTCATGCCTTAATTAGCAGTTTCTTGAATACTTGAATGATTCATAGGTCACTGTGTGACTTACAAACAAACAAACAAAAAACATTCCTCTAAAACTGATCAGGTATCATGGGATCAATGAGACGCAAAAACAGACCAAAAATGAGAGAGAAAAATGTCCTTCATGAACCTTGAAGTATTCCTCGAAACTACTAAAAATGCAAAACAAGAAAGTCTGGTTCTTTGGAAGCAAACTATAAAGAAATTAGGTTTTCGCACATTACCAGTTGATGCGAGCAAAAGTTTTGGCACCCATGCTCTTACCTGTGGAGTTCTCTGTAACTCGTAGAGGCTGAGCTCCCAGGTCTTGCTGAGGGGTTGAACCCCGTTAGTCTGCACTGTCTGAGTCATGATTCGGCGAATCAGAGAAGAATCAGGTCTGTGACACAGCAAGGAGAGAGAAAACTTTCATTAGGACGATGATTCATGTTTAAATGATGATATTCATAATCATACTCCTGGCTCATGATCAGCCATAATAAGAGCTACATGTAATAATTTCTTCCAGCAAAACCCTAGGTTGAGATGCATAATCACATAGTTTTATGAACACCTGTCAAGTGCCTCCAGGGTTTCTCATGTAAACTGTCTCACATATTAAAGAGCATTTCCTTGATCGTGTCACCTCGTAGATTGATTTATGTTTCATCATTAATAATAAAACTGCATATGATCCATGCATACTGGTGAAACACTGCAATCAAACAGTCCAAACTGGATTTTCCAAAATCTACCCACATGTGAGTGGTTTCCTACACTTACACACCCACTGTTACATCTCTGGATCTAATACTGGATCGAGTTTATTCATGAAGCAGGAAAACGACAGTGTGTGTGTGTGTGTGTGTGTGTGTGTGTGTGCGTGCGCGCGTGTGCGTGCGCGCGTGTGTTATTTGGGGGAAACACAGTAACAGGCTGTGTACAGCTAATACTAGCTATAGAAGCTTCTCAACTCTTTGTGTTAGCGAATACGCAGGCTGGTCTAACAAACCCAGATAAACATGTCCAATAAACGTCTTCGTTAAACCGTAAACTCGTTTGCAAAAGTGAACAAACGTTACGATTTATAATGGAAACGCGCACGCGCTGTCGTTTTATCTCGCGCTGTCAAGAAAAATCGCAGTTAAGGAGCGACGGCGACGAACCGACGGGGCTAACGCAGCTAAGGACGTAGCTTTAATTAGCCACATAAACACCATTCCCTGGGTTATGGTACTCGTTAGCAGCCGCATAACGATCTAATACACTTCCTGTTTACGTTCAACCCCTTATACCGACGAACGAACAGGTAAATCTGGCTTAAATAGCGCTTGTTTACACACTTACCCTTTTCTGTGTTGTGGACACTCTTCCCTTCGCCAGCGCGTTCTGAAAATCTCAATATGGCGGATTTTATAACGACACGGCAAAGGATTGTGGGAAATGTAGTGCTGTAGTGAATGTAGGCTTAACGGGACGCGGAGATGCGCTTGTAAACCAGGGACGGGAAGCACCAGCAACCTTCTGATACGATATTATCTCGATGCCCAGATTAAAATTGTGACTGAAATGAAGTATCAGGATTTTATAAATATCCCGATTCGATATTACATTTCTCCCAGAGTTTGTTACAAATTTAAACCATGCAAATTTACAAATTTAGCCGCTTGCGTCTTCTAATGTATGTGATTTTCGACTAATTTTCGAATCAAGGTATTTCAGGACTTGAGTAAGTGTGTGTAATGAGTGGGTTTGAGACTAATTTGTTCACACAGTTAGAAGAAAAAGGCTGATTAAAGGCTTTTAACGCGTGTGATTTTTTATCTAAAAAAATAGTCTAAAGAGTCGATTTTGGAGTCAGTGTTGAGATACATGAATCGCCACACAAAAGAATCACAGTTCATAACTGAATCGTTTTTTCTCTTATGAATATAAAATATATGATCTCTGTTGTGAACTATCTGCTCATGTTTTGTTTTTTAATTGTCTGTTAATCAGTACTATAGAGCTAAGTAAAACATGAGTTTTATTTAATTACTGAAAACATCTGGCTTACCCCACCACAATAACACCATGAAGAATAACAAGAACAGTAAGATCAACAACAACAACAACCTGTTAGGGCTACATAAGCAAATTTATTAAGGCTACTTTCACATTAGGGACTCAGGTATGGAGACCCAAAGTCTAAGCAGTGAACTGAGTAGTACTGTACCTGTGCTTAAATCCAGTTGAAAAGGTGGTTTTGAGGATGATAAGGTGTCCTCGGGCTGATAGATATGAAAGCTAACCCAACCATGAACACGGAAACGTACCAGTATTTGGAAGATCATCAAGACAACTTGTACTTTGTCCTTCAAAATCCGCATATACACACAACATATGCCAATTTCATCTTCCAAACTACAGAGCAGGTAAAGTGGGCAGATAGGAAAGTAGGTACTTTTTCATATTTTTCCAAAAATATTAATAACATATTAATAACAGTTGACATAGACTTGCATTAGCTCACTGCAGCCCTTAAGGTCCTGTTAAAAGATATATAAATTTCTCTTTCGTCCCAATAATTATTCTAAATCTGTTGCGAATATCACTTTTTTCTTTTTTTGTCATTACTAACATTAAAAGCATTTGGATTCAATTTGACATTTGATCTAAATAAGCCTATGGGTTGTCATCATTGCTTGCAGTGGAAGTTTCACTTTAGTTGCTGTCTGCAGCTATCTCCACTTCTGCTTTTAAACATGGGCATGTCAGAATGGGAGGTCGAATGATCTTACATTATCAAGTTAGTATAAAAATCTGCAGGTGGCAATATTGCAACTTCAGTACCAGTTTCCAAGAGAAAATTTTTTTGCATTTTTAACATGCCTAATTTAAGGTGACCATGCAAAATATAAGGGTAACAACCAGTTGTAACAGAAATCCATTAACTTAAAATATCTGAATATTTCATTTTGTGTTGGAGTAATTTACTATTCAGACAGTTTACAGTAAATGCCATGTATCTCTTGGTCTAGTTCAGAACACGCAACAACAATCATGCATAAACTGTGAGAGCCTCAAAAGCAGTGGTGTGAGGCTGGTGTCAGTGCATCAATAGCCACCACGCACAGGCGTCTTTCGGAAATGAACTACAACTGTTGCATTCCTAGTATTAAACCACTCCTGAACTGGAGATAACATTAGAAGTGTCTTACCTGGGTTAAGGAAACAAAGGAAATCTATGCTCAATGGTGTAAAATCCTCTTTTCAGATCAAAATTAATTAATACATTTCATTTGGAAAACAAGGTACCAGAGTCTGGAGGAAGTGAGGAGAGGCACAAAATCCAAGTTTCTTGACGTTTTTGTATAGTTGGGGATGATTTAGGGTGCCACATCATCTGCCGGGGTCGGTCCACTGTGTTTTAAGTTCAACAAGCACTTCAGCGGAACTTACCACCTGCCCACAGTGGCAAAACTATCACTAACTAGTTTGCTGACCAAGATATTACTGTTCTTGGTTGGCCAGCCGACTTACCTGACCTAAACCCCTTAGAGAATCTGTCTAATATATGGAGTATTGTCAAGAGTAAGATGATTTAACACCGGAACCAACAATACAGATGAGCAGTCGGCTGCTATCAAAGCAACCTGGTGTCCAATATTGAAGTCCGACAGGTTAAATGCCTATACATCATGCTGGATTGTTGCAGTAACTAGTGCTAAAAGAGCCAAGACCAAGTATTGAGTGCATAAATGAACATACATTTCAGAAGTTGGACATTTCTGTATTGTAAAACATTTTGGATTGATCTTAGACAATATTTTATTGATCTTTTAAATATTTTACTTTACATGTAGTGAACCCACGACCCTGAATAGAGGATAAAGCGGTATAGAAAATGAATGAATGATTGAATGTAGTGAATTTAGAATATGAGAGTTTAATTTGTTCAATAAAATTGAACTGCAATCTATACAGTATTTGAGTAAATGGTAAGTGATTTCTTCACAACTATAGCTGTGTAGAAAGGAAAAGTTACCGATATTGTTAATACTGTACTCAGTTAAAGTACGGGAAAAGGAAGATATGCAAGGGTGCTCGGGTGTGGGACAACATTACCAATGTGAAAGCTAAACAGTACTGTATGTACTCGCGCGTCAGACAAGTTGTTGAAAAAATATATTTTTTGGAAATCTGATTTCCAGGTTGCTTTGCCAATATCAGGGTGGTAGAGCTTCACAACTGGGGCAGAAATCCTTCAAATGCCCAGCCCATCTGACTGTTCCACACTTAATGTTGAAACAACAACAACAAATGGTACCTCATCTACCTTTAATCCCCGGGTGAGTATCCCCGCCTGTCATGCAGGAGTTTGATTCCCGGATGGGGAGACTGCTGTTCTTTTGGGCCAGTGGTGACTCAGAAGGCTAAGGCACTGAGTTACTGATCGGAAGATTGGCGGTTCCATCCGCAGCTCCACAGGATTGCCACTGTTGGGCCCTTGAGCAAAGCCCTTAACCCTGTCTGCTCCAGGAGAGCTGTATGATGGCTGTCCCTGTGCTCTGACTCCAATTACGCTGGGATATGTGAAGGAAGAATTTCACTGTGCTGTAATGTATATGTGACAAATAAAGGCTTAATTTAACTTTTAAATCACTCAATAGAGAAACAAACTTGTTTTAGAAAATGAAAATAATATATACAATAAAAGCTATATATACAATAAAAGCTCATATACAATTAATTATACAAGAGTGAGTCAAAAATGATCTGCACTCCAGTTATATTAAAACTTTGGTTGGCTGCACTGTGTTATAAGCGCTTTCCATTCAAGGTTACGGTCTGTGCAGGTGCGAATGTGTTATATCAGTTCATTTGCAACTGCTGTGCAAACAAAAATGGATGCCCCACTTGTGATTTGCACAAAAGATGAACAGTGTGCAGCGATTAGTTTTTTTTTTTTTTTGTGGTCTGAGGGTGTAAATGGTGCCAAAACCACTCACTGAAGAGTATAAACAGAAGCGTATATCTGGAAACAAATTTTGAAACGATATTCTACACAAGGTGAAAGTTTATTAAAGGGAATCGTTACTGGTGAAGAGACACAGGTTCATCACTATGAGCCTGAGGCAGAGTATTGAAATTGCAAAGCAAGAATGAGTTCAAAAGTCAACCGGAAAACTGATACTTACAGTTTTCTGGGATTCTCAAGTGCCAGTATCGAAACATTTTCAGGATAGAATCAACAGCGAGATGCTTATTGAAAATCCATAGCCTAAACTTCGGATTAATCGCAGACGACCACTAAACAAGGGTGTCGTGATCTTGCATGACAATGCACGTCTGTATACTTCTGCCTACACAAAACGCAAAACTTTGTTTTGAGGTGTTAAAGCATTCTCCCTGTAGTCCTGATCTCGCTCCATCTGACTTTCACCTGTTTGGTTCCCTGAAAGGGTGGCATAGTGGTGTAGTGGTTAGCACTGTCACCTTGCACCTCCAGGGCCCGGGTTCGATTCCTGGCCAGGCTCGATTCCCATCTCTGTGTGCATGGAGTTTGCATGTTCTCCCTGTGCTGGGTGAGTTTCCTCCGGGTACTCCGGTTTCCTCCCACAGTCCAAAGATATGCAGGTTAGGTTAATTGGCGTTCCCAAATTAGTGTGTGAATGAGTATATGAGTGTGTGTATGTATGTGTGCCCTGCGATGGATTGGCACTCTGTTCAGGGTGTACCCTATCTCTTGCCCTAAGCAAGAGGATCCCCAGGTCCCCGCGACCCTGAATACAGGATAAAGCGGTATAGAAGATGAGTGAGTGAGTGAGGGTTCCCTGAAAGCAGCCTTACGCAGACGAAGATTCACTTCTGATGACAAAGTGAAGAAGCGGTGCATTCTTGCATCGTAAAGCAAGGAATGTATGTCTAAAAAAATATGTTTGCTTTTTTTCTAAGAGTTCATTAAAATTAAAATTTTTGACTCAGCCTCGTATAAAATACTTTAGGCCTGCTTAGGTTCATTATTAATCTTTAAACAGCACATGTAAATTAAAACAAACAAATAAACAATTCTCTTTCCAGTATTAAGACTTTTCCTCCTACTTCTGATATCCTAGAGATAAATGATAATAGATAATAAATGAATTTAAAAAATTATTTCATAAACTAATAAATTGATTGAATCCAGTGTCGGCAGACAGAGTGTGAGTATCACTGCTGAAGAGGATGAGCAGGATGAGCAGGCGGCGCTACAGTTTGAGAAATGCGTCGCACAAAACTTTTGGGAATCGATTCACTAAAAAAGAGTCGTTTGTGGAGATCCGACTCGTCCACGACTCGCGCGTCAGAAAAGGTCGTTTCTCTTGACAGTGAAGACGTGCTGAGATTAAACTGAGTTAACGGGACACAGAGAACGCGCGCTTCACCATGGGAGTGTCTTCCTCCAGTCTTTTAGACGAAACTAAATGTAACTACATCAGAGGTAAGTAATGTTTGATGGCACATCTAAAAGTTTTGAGTTGAACAAGTGATTCACTGCTGACAGTTTTACTCTTATTCGCTGTTCTGCGCTGAGTAACGGTGTAGGCTGGCTCATTAACCTGCTCTCTGCATTCTGTCTCATATAAAATGATCTGGTTATAACATCTGGACAGGATGTGTCCGTGTCCATATAGTGCAGTTTGTCCTGCATAACTCTAGAAATGTGGCTCTTATTATATACTGTAGATATAGATTCATCATTTCAATCCATTCCTTAGAATGAAAAAATAAATAAATAAAGATGTGCTGATCAGCTAACTTTCCTTTCAGTCTATGCAACATCTGGACACCTTGTATTACTGGACAATATGAAAATGATCATCATTACCTTGGTGTGTTAGATTATTTTGCTGCAGTGAAATGAAGCCATATGGTTAAGCCATGTGAACATAGATAAGCTATATAAATACGAAGCCATGTTCTGAAATGTTCGACGGAACATTAAAGTGGAGGTCTGTGATTATGTATTATTGAGTTTTATGATCACTAACTAATTTGACTGCTCATTTGAATGAATTGGTTTAACCCACTTTTTGGATCCATGATGACAAAAAAGGTTGAAAACCCCCTGAAAATGTGGCATTTTTTTTGCGGTGTCACCGAGTCCCAGGTTCGAACCTGAGTTTCTGTGCATGTTCTCTTTGTGTCTGGGTTCTCCAGTTCCCTCTCACTTCTAAAAACATGCCAGTAGGTGGATTGTGTTTGATAAAAAATGACCCTAGGTGTCAATGGATGTGCGAATGTGTGTTTGCAGTGCCCTGCATCCGACTCAGGGTGTGTATGAGAAATAGTTAAACAAAAATAGATCTGTTTCGTTATTCATTCCATATAAGGAGCTGCTTTATCCTGGTCAGGGTGGTGGTGAATTATCCAGGGAATACTGGGCAAGAGGCAGGAACACACCCTGAGTGAGATCCAAGACACCACAGACACACACATTCATACTTACCATATACTTACACATAGGGGAATTTTAACAGAACCAATCCACCTACTGGGATGTTTTCGTATGTGAGAGAGAACCAGAGAACTCTGATACGGGAAGGACTTGCACAGAAACTCAGTCTCGGAGAATATATTTATTTTATGATGTAACTATCCAAATATTATGGTTATTTTAAAATGCATATAGTAGTTTTCTTGCTATTTGTTGGATCCAACAAGTTTTCAGAAATGAGGTCTGATTTAAACGCTCTCTATTTATTTTATATCCCAATTTTATGAGTTCTGAATTAAACTCGTTAAAATAATACTGGTAGGTTGTGATTTCCAAAACTGAAATGACTTAAAAAGCAAGAACGCCCTGCCAGGTCCCTGAACTTCACTTGAAAAATCACGGCTCTGCATATATCCAGTATAACCCAGTCTTACCCTCTGCCACACTCTCTACACTAAATCTATTTCACTTGGATGGTGTGCGTTAAATTCTGTCCTAACTGGCGTTTCAATTGATTCAGCAGGAATGTAAGAACACTGCCACATCTGTCGGACTCCTTAGGCTTAGAAACGTGGAGGGTTTTATGTCATGCGGGGTTCAGCATGATGAGAAGAACGTGTTTCCTTCCTGTGTTTGGAAGCAGCTGGTCCTGAGGATTGTTTGCTGATTTAGGGGAAGTGCCGGATAAAAGAGGAAACCAGCTCTGTTCTGCACCCGTCTAGATTGTTGAGACTGATCAATGGAATGGGGCAGTTACTTCCTTCTGCAGTTTTTTACAGCTTAGGGTAGAGTTGGGTAACTATCCCGAGGCCACGCTGACCTCTTGCAGTGAGGAAGAGAAAAAATGGAGAATAGATCAAAGTAAGAGAGCCACAAGAAAAGGAAGAAACAGAAAGAGTAATGCATAGAAGAGATAAAGAGAATGAAGAACAGAAGAGACAAACAGAAAAGGAAAATATGGAGATATGGAGATGGAGAGCGTAATAAACGCAGAAACATTAATGAAGCGAGAGAGATGACACTTAGGAGAGCAGAGTTCATGAGTGTTAAGGAAAAAGTAAAAAAGAAATTGAATAAATATTTATATACATTTTATATTTTTCGTATGAGACGTATGAGAGGTAGAGAAGGTGAGGGAAGCAAAACCAAGTGAAGGTACATGAGTCGAAGTGTTACAAAGATAAATATATAGATGGATAGATCTTTAATGTGTGGATACCTGACCATCACACCCAAACTGTTGCGCCGAAGTTGGAAGGATCGAGTTGTCTAAACAAAAAGTACGTGTGCTGAAACATTACAGTTTCCCTTCATTTGAACCAACAGGCCTAACACAAAGCAAAGTTCATAAGTATGGTGGTGTGTGTGTGTGTGTATATGTGTGTGTGTGTGTGTGTGTGTGTGTGTGTGAGAGTAAAGAGAGAGAGAGTGAGAGAGAGAGAGAGAGAGAGAGAGAAGGTGATAAGCACCTGCCAATAGTATGTTTTAGGCTTCAGCCTAAAATGGTCAAATGAACGATAAGCTAGAATCATTCTGAATCATTCAAAGTAGCACTCTTACTAACCTTACTGATTATGTGATCCGGGAATGTTAGATTCCACAAATCAACAAACTATGCAGAACTCACAGACACACAGGATCTTGGTCATGCTCTCTTATAGGAAGCTGTTGGTCAGTGAAATAAAAAAGACATAAAGTGTTTCAGTGAATGTGTTACTTGAACTGGAAGAGCGCTTGCTGTGTTTTGACTGATTCCAAATGTTAGTTTAACCTTAAACCAAATCTATTCATGATACTATACTGTATAGTTTTGTACTTAAGCTGTAAGAGGAATAGAGAAGTTTATAGGCAGTAGTACAGCGTTATACCTGAATCATCACACACTCTCTGTTAAGAGATTAGTAATTACGAAAGACTTTCAGATGTTCAGATCTTGTGGGTTCAGACAAAAAAGTTCCACAGTGCCGGACATCTTTACTTTATGCAGGCGGGACTAGGTGGGGACTGGAGTATATAGATCATAGCACATATGGTGTAGCTCCACTTACTGTATTTCCACTAATATTTTCCTTTTCATGCAAAAGCACGTAGTTTAGCTACGTTCGGTTTGTACAACTAGACAGACAGCATGTCTTGTCTGATGGTAATGAGACAATAAGTATGAGACAATGTTTGATTCTTTATTTTTAATTCTAGTTCAGACAGTGACTGAGGCAGAGCGACTTAGTACACAGAAGAATCATACTGAAATAAATCTAATTATTAGATAAATATAATTATCAGTGACTGAGTGACTTAGTACACAGAAGAATCATACTGAAATAAATCTAATTATTAGATAAATATAATTATCAGTGACTGAGTGACTT
>JAQQZS010000003.1:8839740-8850863 GCA_030068045.1 Platyallabes tihoni
CTGGTTGTATATGAAACCCTCTCTATATAAACACATTGCGGCCATGGTGCTATCTAACACACTCTCTCTCTCACTCTCTCACACTCTCACACACACAGACACATACAGTATATGCATATACTGTACATAAACAAATACCAGCCCTAATTTCAAGAACACTCACATCCACAAAGGCACAGACAGACAGACAGACAGGTACGCAGGCAGGTAGTTAGTAGACATGGGAGAAAAATGTATTCAGTTACGTATCGAGAGTTAATTTTGTGGCATTCATGTATCTCCACACTGACTCCAAAATCTTTTTTTTTTATTTTATTTAGATATTTTACCATTTGCAGCTGTAAAATGTTGTTATTCCTCTATCGTCCTATTAGTGGTGCACTCTAAACTGTTCATGCATTGCCAGACAGCATAGCAACACCATGTGGTAGGAGCAAATTATTTGACAAATTTGTTTAGAATTATAACAAAATTTGGAAGAAAAAAAGGATACTTCTTTTTCTCAATCCAAATCGAATCGTCACCTTGATAAATAAATTGAAACACACACACACACCTTCACCTAGCTACAGCTGCAGATAGTTTATATATTGAACACACAGACAGACAGACGGCCTGTTACAGTATATTGGTAGGTACAGTAGGATGATAGATAGATAGATAGATAGATAGATAGATAGATAGATAGATAGTTAAGTTAAGCCTTTATTTGTCACATATACATTACAGCACAGTGAAATTCCTTCTTTGCATATCCCAGCGTAACTGGGGTCAGAGCGCAGCGTCAGCCATGATACAGCGCCCCTGGAGCAGGAGGGTTAAGGGCCTTGCTCAAGGGCTCAACAGTGGCCTTAACCCACAGTAACCCAGTAACCCACAGCCTTAACCGACTGAACCACCACTGCTATATAGATATATAGATAGATAGATAGATAGATAGATAGATAGATAGATAGGCATATACTAATAAAAAACACATTCTCTCCACATGTGGAAACCCTTAAGCATTCTAGGTGAAACCAATCAACAGAGGATTCCCCTTTCAGATTATGTTCCAAGTAGTACGATTTAAAGCACTGAGACTGGTAAACATCTAAAGAACTTTTTTTTAAGAGAGAGTGAAGATGTCTTGCCTCTTTTAAACTTTAAGGTCGTCGCTTCTGTTGTTTTTTTCTGTGACCATGGTAACACGCTAATAATATCCCACTTACAGAAGCTGCTCTTCCTGTGCTGGAGGAAGGACGGTCGAGAAGTCTCTTCTTTCAGTGGTTTTAGTGGTTAGCTCTCCTCTGCAGAGCATGGTAACACACGCTGTAGTGTCAGGGTAGATAACTGTTACACACGTTAAGTAGGGCTGTGCTGCTTTAACACCTTCTGATGCATGTGTGTTTCATATTCTTTAAATACCACATGATCTCGTTGTCATGCAAAGTGACTGATCCTGTAGATTGGCACAGAATATGCAGCGATGCACGTTATGCATGAAGATGATTATCTAGCTAATCTTCAAGTCTGGTGCAACTTAATAACACTGAATGGAAGGGTGGTACTTGTGAATGTCTAAGAAATAGTAATACAAGTAATTCCTTCTTTACTCAGAATGGTAAAGCATGTTTACTAGGTACTAGCACTGGGTGTGTATGTGCATGATGAGCACAACATGTTGGAAAAACTTTTTCAGTTTCATCTCTTCATCCTTCTGTTTCTCTTGGTTTTGGTAACTTATTGACCACAAAAGAGAAGTGTGTGACAAGAGTGCCATGTGATGCTGTGAAATTCTTATATGTGCATTTTTATTACAGATGCATCAGTGCCATTTACGGATACCAGATCACCAATCATTTTGCAAATGATTTAAAAGACATTGCTGTAATGGTGTCCTTTCATAATTATATTTCATTATATTGTATTCATATTATATTTTAATAAATTATTTCCTCAAACTATTATCTTTTGATGAAGAATAAGAAAATAGTTATTAGTAGTAGCAGTAGTTGGTTTAGTATGTAGTAGTACTTTACAACAGGTTTAAGCTTCTGTTGCTATTATAATACATGTATCATTTAAAACAAGAAAAGTACAGGTTATCTTCATATCTTCATAGAAAAGAAGGACTAAATATGGAAACGGGATGTGCAACAAGCACACGGGTGGGATTGTCAGGTGTCCACAAACTTTTGGCCACACCGTGTAAACATATACAAATTTTTTATTTTTTTTTACTCTGTCCATGTGGATGATCAGTGTCGATCATTAACACACACGTCTTGCATGAAAATAACTCTGATCTACAGTATCTGATCCAATCCTAATCCAGCTCCCCAGACTCACGTACTGTCAATGTCTATTTTCTTTATTCAGACACTCTGAAGAAGACGACATGTGATGTCCAAGCATTCCTCAAGGCCATTCATTTCTACAGACAGGAGAAAGGACATTATGAGTCATGGGAGATGCTGGTGGGCACCGAATGTCAAGTAAGTAAGCGCCGTTGTCTTGTTTTAAGTCTGTTGTCCTGCATTTGCTTTTAAGCTTGACTTCAAACACCCTAGAACACTTCAGTACAAAAGAGAGGCGTGGATCTGGAGAGATGGTGTGTGTGTGTGTGAGAGAGGAAAGTCTCTCTAGAGAGAGGGCGTGTGGGTGTGTGTGTGTGTGCGCGCGAATGTGGTGAGAGAGGTGGTGTCCTCAGCTGTTAGACAGGCGTGTCTGAGACGGAGCTCCGTTTAACTGACGTGACCACAATGAAATGTTTTCTTTTTCAAAAAAAAAAAAAATTGTTACGTTCCAGTTTTGATGCTAAGCAGCAGCAAATAGTCCTGTCCTTTAGATGCCTAACCATTGAAACAGCATTGAAACAATTTGAAACAATTTGTTACATGCAATGCAGTTTATAAGGGGTGAATAAAACAGGAGGCTGTGAGAGTGCTTATGACCCGCACGGGAAGACCTTCCCGTTTGGAGATAGCGTGAGGTTATTAATTAATGAACTCAAAGGAAACAAAAGAAAAATGAAAACAAAACATAAACAGAGCTCCGCCGTCAACGTGGCTCTGGAATCTAGAAGTAAATAACTATATCCTCTCGGGGCCTATGCCCTTACCGAGGATTTATGAGAGAGAATTAATTTATCTATGCTTTGCACTAAGGACTTAAACTGAGAGCGCATGCTGAACTGAGGCCTGTCGCTTTCTCTTTCTTGCCGGCGTCTTAGGGAGACAAAGGCTTGGTCTTTGTCTCTCTCTCTCTCTCTCTCTCTCTTTTATATATATATATATATATATAAATTATTTTTTAAAAATTAAATATGAGTACCACTGAGAATGTTCTTTTAAAAAAACAGATGAATGAATGGAAGAATGAAACTGATGGACCTAGAATTATATAGATAAGGTTTTAAGTTAAACCAGTTTACAACAAAGTGATTCCCACCGGTTTTTCACTATAACAGTACAATCATTCTGTCATTTATGTCTGGGGAAAAATATATAAACTGAATAAATATGTTTGTGTCTGAACAAATACAACACTTCATCACAGTATACTGAAGTGTGTTCATGATTTAGCTCACTGTGATTGCACATCCTGGCCAAATTCCTTTTTTTCTTTTTTTTTGTTTAAAGCGCCATTTCAGTATACTTGAAAAAAAAATGTACAAATTTTAGCAAATAAAAAAAAGTAACTGGAATTGGCTATCTAACAAATATTAAAACCTGTAAGGATAGTGGAGAATTATCAACGTGAGGGAAGAAATGTGGTCAGAAAGAAATGATGAATAGAGCTCAATTAAACACTTGGTGAGGTTGCATCATAAACAACTGTCAGTGAAAATTAGTAAACTGACAGTTGTATAGGATACATAATATATTTTAAAAAGGATAAAGAGAATACGTGGTTTCCAAACTTGTTATGTAACCAGTGAAAGTTTTCAATTATCAACTACATAAAGAAGTACTGTATTAAAAAATCACAGTTATGTTCAATAATGAAAATAAGAGCCTTTCCACACACACAATGTGATGAGAACACAGGATTTGGACTAAACAGTAGTATAGCGATAAGAAAAAGACCTGTTAGTAAGACTAATCAGAAAAAATGCCTTCAACTTACTAGGAAAGATAAAGAATTGGACTTTAGACACATGGAAAAAGGTTATGTGACTGCAGATTGACCTTAGAGCAAGCGATAGGTGTGTCAGGGTAGGAAGGGAAGTCAGCTGATGACCTGAATGTACCGAGTGACCAGGTTATCACATTCATGGAGTTTTTCTTCCTTGATGGCGCAGGCATATGCCAGGACTCAAATAATTAAAGAGTGGTTCTGGGAGCATGAGGAATCATTTTCACACGTGATTTGCCACCACACTGTGCAACATAATCAAGGTTAAAGGCGTCAAATGAAATATTAGAATATGTAACTTTTTGTTTGGCCAGACAGTGAATGTAGATTCTTTTCAGATTCTCTGGGATAGTAACTCTACACATGTTTTGTTACCCATTCTCTGGGATAGTAATACTACACAGGTCTAGCTTGGCAACAGAGTCCACATTACAACATACACTCACTTTGACCTTCTGTCAGGGTACAGTCACGTTTATAAATTTTGGAATGATGAGCAAAGAAGCATTCGGCCTCTGTGCAAGTTGAATTTGAAATTAAACACTTAATAAGCTGCAGTAAAGGCCTGGCAAAGCATATTGAGGGAAGAGATGGTCATGTCCATGGGTTCTGGACATTAGGCATCACTGACTGCACATGATGTACATCAAACAATTAGTATTTTAAAAAAAAAGTATTAAAGCCAACCCTCATGTTTGTAAATACGTTAATTTGTTTCATTATTTGTGAGCCCCTGAAATGTGTGTGTGTGTGTGTGTGTAATAGATAATACCACACTTTTGTCAACACTCTAAAAATAAAGCTGAAAGACTTGACTTTGCTTACATCTTGAATGCTTAATTTTAATTTCAGTGTGGTGGAGTGCCAAATGCCAAAACCTATCATTGTTCCAAAATTTATGGACCCGAGTGCACTTCTCCTAATAAATGTAAAGGATCGGAGAAAATATTTTCTGTGTGCTGTAGAAAACATTACCTGCGTTGGGAGACAGAGACTTGTGAACCATTAGAATAGTGCTATTATTAACATTCATGTATTACTATATCCTGTACCATATTTGGGAGTGAAATGAAGTGACTGCAGACCCAGCCACAGGAAATCCATAAGCGGTGAAGGAAACACCTCCGCCTTCCTCTCTGTGTTCTCTTACAGAATCTTTTCCCTTTTATTATTTTGTCATTCAACAGAAGACATACTGATTTGTTATGAAGGGCATCTGATAAGAAGAGCATTTGATAACTCATCTTTCATACTTGTCATGAAGCGATTTTAAATCCTAAGGGAGCATCATGGATGTGACTAATATCTTATTTTTATACAAAAGCACAGAAAGGATGGTTTAGAGTTCCTAAATAATGTGCTTTTGCATTCGAAATTCTGAACTACCTTAAAGATTATATTCAAGTTTCAATTACCTTTAATTGGAATCATGATGCCCTGTCTATAATGCTTTATAATTTGTCTTCATTATTTTTTTGATGAACTATAGAAAATCAAACAATGTTGGCAAACAGGAAAAAATTCTGGGAGAAGATGAATACTATCATACACTCATATGAAAAGCTACAGTGTCTTTCAAAAGTATTCATACCCCTTGAACTTTTCCCACATTTTGTCACATTACAACCCAAACGTAAATGTATTTTATTGGGATTTTACTGTATGTGCTAGACCAACACAAAGCGTCACATGGCTTGTCGCAAACTGCAAACGTCACTTCTTTATGTTTGTGGTTTTAATGTGACAAAATGTGGAAAAAAAACAAGAGGTATGAATACTTTTGCAAGGCACTGTATCTAGAGAATGTATACAATGCAATAATGGAGTTAAGGTTAAAAGTCAAATTCATTTGAATATCAAATCTTTTATAATCTATGTTAGTATAATATGATGACTGTGCTTTCATATTAAAAATAATAAATTTTTTTACAAATGTGCTTTTTTCATGAGGATGTACTTTTTTTTAAAACCAGCAAATTGTGCTTAGTATTAAAACTTGCTTCGTCTGATTGTTAGACATGACGGTTCACTTCTAAAACTGTTCTGCACACAGGCAAATATTCCCAAAATAGATTTCTCAGTTTTAGCAATAAGGCTATTTGTTCACGTTCCTTTGACACACAGACTGCAATGTACATGCAATCAAAAATTGTCAAGGTTACAGTTAAAACCCGTAAACAGCTGATGTGCAAAAGTATAAGGTATTTTTATATATAGCACCGCTAATATTTTTTGTGGGTTGCCTCAAACTTTTGTCTGTATGTGTCGGAGCAGGTGCTGGCCAACCTGGTGATGGAGGAGCTCTTGCCATCCCTGCAGACAGAGTTATTGCCCAGGCTGAAGGGGAAGAAGGCTGAGAGGAAGAGAGTGTGGTTCACGGTGAGTTGCTATGTATAGACACTCGTGACTCAAAACTGCAGAAAGTCAATTGCAGCAACATGACTCAAGTTTCATACACAGTAATCTCACTCACATTTCATTTAAGCCAAGCTGAAGACTTATTACACTGTAATCATATTTATTTCATCATAAAATAAAATAAAATAATAAATTATACTCCTCAAACAGATATTTACGGAAAGCATCAGAGTTGATGCAGCTTTATATTCGTCATCTAATGTGCTTTAATTGCAGGGAGAACATACGTAATACGGTACTTATTTGTCCTTGTTGCACAGAGTGACTAATGAGTAATAGACTTTTGAGAGACAGTTTTTTCTACATTTACATCAGTACTGTTTTTGTTTGTACAAAAAAATCAATCATATTTAGTTTCAGACAACTCAGAAGAATGAAGAAGTGAGAAAGGACCATATTACTATCTGAAATGTTAGACAAACATAGCTTTGTGTATGTGGAGTAATGAGGTCTTTAACACACAATAATTTAAGATTGTGTTGGATGATCCTTGTTTCGGATGCCTGTGTCTGCCTTTATCTTGTATAGTGAGCGAAAATAAATATCTGAACACTTTTTTTTGTTATGTAATATACCTCCAGTGCACATGTCCACATCTAAATTAAACACTGATCTACACAATGTTTTTGGATGTTGTAGGGAGGGGGGGGGTGGCTATTTGACTATTTGATTATTTGATTTAATCTAGTCAGTACAGTATATATACTAGATTTAGAGTAGTCTGCGAAGTTTCTTATACCATATACAACCATAAACCATATAATTGTAACAAATTTTCAGTAGGAAGTAAGTGATGAGATTGGTTACGCCATTGAATTTTTGACTAATAATAATAATAATACATTTTATTTTGAATGCACTTTATATTTGAAGCAAATTTCAAAGTGCTACAAATTAATTCGAACCAAAAGCTTTGATAAAAAGATGAGTTTTAAGACCAGATTTAAAAGCATCTACAGCCTGTGGCGTCCTCAGATAATCCGAGTGAGCATTCCACAGTCTAGGTGCAGCTGATCAAAAAGCCAGATCTCCTATAGTATCAAGCTTGGTCTTAGGAGGTTTCAAGAGATGTACTGACACGGAGCGGAGGTTGCGTGTAGATGTACTGTATGTGAGGTTATTTACCTGGGTTATTTATCATTAGTCTCATAGATTTAATTTAATATTTTTTAAATAATTGAAATAATTCCTGTAGTTGAATTTGATTTGATGTACTGTATATTTAAACATGTTGTTTATGCATTTTAGTATTTTTTTTGAGATATTGTGTGTGTTTGTAAATTTGAATTGGATATATTCAATATTATACAGTATAACACATGCTAGTATGTATATAGTATCTATATAATCTATACTGTATATCTATATAATGTATACCACTTTGGTTTAAATGTCCATAAAAAATAAACAAAATAATAAAACAATAAAGTAACATGCATGCTTACTTTTTCCAGACTGTGGAGGCAACGTATGAGCTGGTGCAGGATCAGCTGAGCGATGGACTGCAGAAACTGAAAGAAGAAGGCAGTGAGATCGCCAAAAAGCAGGAGACACTCATTCGCTCTGACATGGACCAGATCATCAACTCCAGCAACTTCCTGAAGACAAAACTACAAGGTGAGCAACCGAAATGATAAAATAATCAATTCTTAAATGCGTTGCGGTTTGTTAAACACTTGGAAAGTCTCGGGCTTAACGTGGTGGAAAATATCTGTTCTGCAAATACTTTGGAATAGCAGCAAACTATAAAAAACATGCACAGTCACAATGCATTATCATTATATTTAATGACTACATTAATTAACGCTCCATATAACGTTTCACAATGTGAGGAGACAGGAGATTAATTAGTAAAAATGCTAGACTGATTTCAAAACAGATCCAAGACTTACAATTCTTATCCTTCAGTATTATCCCTCCTGTTATTATAATAAAGAAATACTGGTTTAATGTCTTGAAAAATGGGCTGACCCCTTTAAAAAATCTAATGGCAAACCAAAAATCCAGAAAATCTATCAGAATGAGTGAATAGTTTCTTGTTCTCTGTTCTGAAAATCCAATTACATGATCAGTGCACCATTTTACGCCTAATACAATTGAAGCCTGTAGTTTAAATATTTTTCGATTCCATGCACTTGGGTTGATTAAATCCTGATGGTATGATATCATGCAGTCTGTCTGCAGCTATCAGATCACAAAAAGCTTACTTGGTTCAGGTGTGTTCATGACTCCTTATAGGAAAATGAGAACAGTACTGGATAGACATGCCTTGAAAGCCATAGGCAGTTTTGTCCATGTTGGTGTATTTATATGTGTGTTTTCCTCAGGCCTGGTCTTAGAACCAGCGATGAAGTTCTGCTCAGAGAGTGTATCTCCGTATCTGGCCTCCATTCTGGAGGAGCTGATGAGCCCGGTGAGTTCAGGTTTCCAGGCCGTGAGGCAGCGTTTGGAGACAGACCTGAACCGAATCTGTTTAGACTTCCAACCTGGAGGAACTAAAGAAGAACTTACTAAGGTCAGAAAAGAGCTAAATGAGGTGCAAATGTTTTATCTGACAGTTAAGCATTTCAAGTATGCCGTACACTTGGACAATAATCTTTGTTCATTTTCAGTGTCAGTTGTGCAGCATTTGCACTTAAGCAACTATTGCATAGAACTGAGTGTCACTAATCCTCTTTATTCACTGTGACCAATGACCATGGACATTGCACCACGTCAGTACAACAGAGACTTTTTAAAATCTTAGCGCCGTTACAGGCTAAGAAGAAGCTGAGTATTTATGTTTCTGCCCCCTGCAGCTTCAGAAGTTCATTACATTCTATCCAAAAAATAAAGGTTGGTTATCTCTCACTCTACGTCTATACCACTATATCCTGTATAAAAGTTTGCGGGGGTCATGGAGCCTATCCCAGGAGACACAGGGCACAAGGCATGGTACCAATCCATCACAAGGCACACACACACATGGTCATTCATACACTACGGGCAATTTGGGATCGTCACTTAGCCTTAACTGCATGTCTTTAGACTGTGGGAGGAAAATGGACAGGGAGAACATGCACATGCACACGCACACAGACCCGGAACGGGAATTGAACCCGGACCCTGGAGGGGCAAGGCGACAGTGTTAACTATTAAGCCACCTTAGCTTACATTTATGTGTTATAACTGCTTTTGTTACCTTTATTTCATGGAAAATGTTTGGTGTTTGGTCGACTTTGGCGTATGTAAATGATGATATTTGATAAAGAATGTTGTTTAATGGTGTTGGAGAATCGATGATGCTTTTAAATGGTGAATGTTGGGTCTTTAATTGCAGAGTAAATGTTGGTTTGTTTATCATCTTTTATAAGGCATTAGAGGAGGTGTCTCATGCCCAGCTGGAGGACTGTTATCAGCATGTCTCCATTCTGAAGGAACAACTGCAGGAGCTGCGCAGCCGCTTCAAGTTCTCCAACTCCACACTGGTGGTGCATAGGACTCAGAGCCACATGCAGCAGGTAAGACTCACGGTGCAGCTCCACTTGGGGGATCTTCAACTCTTAAGCAATGCCTATTTTCGTTGTCTTCACTGTAGCCACAGTATTTTTCAAATAATCTGTTATGGTTCGAATTTAAATTTTCAGAATGGTGGCTCTGTCTGTAATGTGCCATAATATATCGTATAAAGAGACAGTGGTCAGTTGTTGGAAGCGTGTTTGTTTCATGGATGCTCTGCTTTTTTTTAGCTGATGGAGAATGCTGTGTACACGTTCGAGTTGCTTCTTCAGTCAGCCATGAAGGAAGAACCTGAGAAATTGGCCACAGTCATGGAGAAAGCCAAGCACAGAGTACTTAAGGTGCTTATCCTATCACATATTTAATTTGTTAAATATTATGACTTTAGTCCATGAAACCAATAAAAAGATTAAATGATAACTGTTGGTTAGCAGCTTAAAGCCCTATTCATTATGTTTCAGCAATATGACTATGATAGCAGCACAGTGAGGAAGAAGATTTTCCAGGAAGCTCTGGTGGACATCACACTGCCTGCCATCAGGAGAAACCTAGCACCCAGCTGTAAAACTGTAACTACTAGCACTCACACAACATTACGCAAAACGTAATGAGACATCATTTCAGATTTCAGTTTGCTAGGAAAATACTATACATTATTATAAAATTTATGATATCAAGCTTGACTGTTTGAGCAGAACTGAAATGAAAAAAGACAGAAACAAACAGACAATTAAATTTGCTGAACCCAGCTGCACATTTGGCCATGTCTTATATTCAAGTCTGTCCCTTTATCAGACTTCTTGGGAACTCTCTTGGGCAGTTATTTCCAGTAATGTACTGTACAAGATCAGGGCCATATCTTCTTGAAACCAAGAAAACATGACAATCAAACACGGACATGAGAAAAATAGATGTAAAATAACTTGTGGCTCTAACAACCCGCAATTTTCTTGTTCCTTTTGAGACAGACATTTGACAAACGAAACCTTATTGATGTACACTACTGTTCAAAACACTTGCAAATTTCTTTGTTTTTGTTTAGTGATTTATTTTCTACATTCTACAACAATACTGAGGATTTCAAAACT
>JAQQZS010000003.1:8865227-8880867 GCA_030068045.1 Platyallabes tihoni
TTCAGAGGAGAGATTGTGAATATATCGGTAGAAGGATGCTGTGGTTGGAACTGCCAGGCAGGAGGTCTAGAGGAAGACCAAAGAGGAGATGCAGTGAGAGAGGACATGAAGTTAGAAGTTAGTTGGTGTGAGAGAAGAGGATGCAGAGGATAGGAAGCAGATGATTCGTTGTGGCGACCCCTGAAAGGGAACAGCCGAAAGACAAAGAGGAAGAAGATATTTACAGGCAGCTACTGTGAAGATTAAAAAAAAATATATATGTACTCTTAAAAGTACATTGCATGAGTACATTAAAATAAAATCAAAATTATTCTGAATAAGACTTTTCCCTGGACACTAATTTCCCTGGAGCCTATCCCACAGAACGCGGAGAACAAAGCCGGGGACCCCCTGGATGGGATCCCAGAACACACATATCATCATGCATTAAGGGACAACTTGTAGACACCATTCAAGCCTTACATCACATGTTTTTGGACTGTAGGATGAAACCAGAACACACTCTCTTCAGTAAGCACTGAGGTACTGGTCAATGCTCTTATGTCTCGGTTACCCCTGGAGTAAGAGGTAGCTCAGTGGTTAATTCAATTCAACTCAATTTTATTTATATAGCGCTTTTAACAATGGTCATTGTCTCAAAGTAGCTTCACAAAAATGAAAGAAAATTTACAAAAAATGAAAGATTTTTTTTTAGAAAAGAAAATAATTGGAAGTGTGTATAAATGCATTGGAAAACCGATCGACAGTCCCAGGTTCAACTCCCAACCCGCTCACAGCACCACCAAGTTGCTACTGTTGGCCCTGTGAACAAGTCTCTAGACCCTCAAGTGCTCAGATATATACATGTGTGATATATATATGATAAAATGCAAGTTGCTCTGGAAAAGGATGTATGTAAAATGTTTCACATTGACTACTGTTACTCTATTTTATTTGGCACTCAACAAGCTTGTTCTTGCTTGTTATTCAGAATTCTGCAGCAAGAGTTATGATGCAATCAAAAACATCCTAACACAGCACACCTTAGCTCCACTACCTTTTCTAGCTAGAGCATTCTCTAGGGTGGCACAAAGATCCATCTGGAACAAACTCACTCTTAACATTCAACATGGTCTCTGAGTTTTAAAAAACTGCCAAGACTTATCTTTTTAAATTAGCATATCAGCTTTAGTGTCTGTTTTATGTATATTTCTTTTATTATAATATTAACTACTTAATATTAATTACACATTTCACTTTAACATAAGGATTATCAACCTTTATTTATTGATTCTTTATTAATTGCTGTTTTCTACCTTTTATGTTCAATGTAAAGTGTCCGTGGGTGTTTAAAAAGGTACTTATAAATAATAATAATAAAAAAATTATTATTAACACCACCACCACCTGGAAGAACCCACGAGCATGGGGAGAATATACAGTACACTCTATGAACAGACCAGAGGTGATATTCAAACCCCAACCCTGGTTGTCTGAGATGACACTATACATAGAATGTTGTTGTATTTAGTCAGTTTGTTATGGTAACAATTTACACATAAAGCCTTTAGGGAATGAGGTCAGATAGCAGCAAGGTCATTCTGCAACTTGATCAGCAGTTATCACATTACCTTACAGACAGTCACACAAGGGCAGTAACAACATGATCTCTGACCCTTGGACTAGCTTTTTTTCTAAATAATACATCCTACACCCATTTTATTAACAGTGTGAGAAGAGTGTTTATTGTTATCGTTCTCAACAAAGAACAATCTCTTGGCACATGAATATAACCTCAACCAAATGTTAAATGTTAGATTACAGGCTTTAGGCCTAATTGTCAGATACATCAGACAAAAAAGGGATTATCAAGTTTCACCTGCTTGTGCTCCCTATAAATAATCAATCAGACAAACAAGCAAACAAAGAAATATTTAAAAAATAAAACTTTAAACAATACAGCCCATTGCACTAGCAAATTAAGGAATAAAAACATCAATTGCAAAAAGCAAAGACTGACCCATAAATATCTCATATAATCTCTCTCTACAAAGCCTGGAGGAAATTAAAGGTTTAAAGGCATAAACAACTCAAGATGAACAGTCACTTAGTCCCAGAAATAAAAGCAAAATCTTAGAAAATAGCAGTTATACTTTGGTTTTGGCATGAAATCAAGAATAAATTATTCCTTACAGAAAATTGTGTATCACTGAGAAATAAATTAAAACCATCGTGTGAGCCTTGGGCTGCACAGAGTAAATATGTTACAATAAGCTGAAGTAGCTTAAAGATCATTGCACTCCATCGAAAACTGAGGCAGTTTCGAAGGCAAGGCCTTAAAAAGAGTGATAAAAGAAACAATGAAGATAAGCATTATGACAACTGAGGCAGTGGGCCATTATCAATCTGTGGCCGTGCTATTACATGTATACAATCAACTTAACCCAGTATACATATCCACCATTCATACAGAAATATTGCAATCTGGACTGGAAGGGCATCCGACGTAAAACATTTGCCAAATCAATGATGCGAATCACAAATCTGCCATTCTCTTTCACACGTTCTCATACACACACCTCACAATCATAATGTCTGTTTGAGGCCGACCCTTGGTTCAACCTTACTGAAGATGTCCTGATGAAGTTCTATCAGCATGCAATCTCGCTTCTCAGCATCCAAGAGTACTTGCTGGTATTTAAAAAAAAAAGGAAGAAGAAACATTAAATATCACACTATGACAATCAGCAATCACAGATGACACTGGACACAAATAAGCCTGCATCAGTGTGTAATGAGAAAACACATACCTCAATGAGTTTATCTCTTTTCTGCAAACCTCCCCTTAGTTGCCCTTCTTCTAAATCTCTCTTTGATCTTTCAGTCTTCCAGGCATGTTCTGCCAGCTTGGTCTCTTTCATCACCTCCCTCAGCTGCTTGCGAGAGTCTTTTAGCTGCTCTGTTAGTTCTGCAATGGCTTTTTTGTGACTTTGCTTTTGGTCCTAGAAAATGTGTCAAGATGTTGGGAAATCAACAAAAATAACTAAAAAAATAATAGATTAAAGATCAGCGAATGGTAGGCAGTACATGATACAAATAGAAATACAATGAAACCTCGGACTGCGAGTGTTCCGCAAGACGAGCAAAGATTTTTAATAAATTTTGACTTGGAAAACGAACAAGTCTTGGTTTACGAGTACCGAGGATCATGCATCACACATGCGGTTCTTGTTTTGACGCTGAGCGTCACATGATCACAACTGAACCAACGTTTTTCTGTCTTGTGCTGCGGAATTGTGGGTAATCGTCTCCCCTGCAGTGCGCATCTCTTACTGATATAATCAACATCCGTGCACATGTGTACTGTTTACTATAACACCATGACCACGTGTTAGCCTACTCTTTGCCTGCTGTGGGTGTCTGTGCGCGCGCGCATCATTGGACACCGTGCCCCACACACAGACCCCTCCTAGTTTAACTTTCACAGAGACACACACACAAACACTTTTTCTCTCTGCTCTACACAGAAACACTGCTGTCATGATTCTTTTCAAAGGTAAAGTGCAGGTTAATTTGTTTTATTTTTACTTTTACAGCAGTGATTCCGTTAGTGTCGCTCAATCAAGTGTCATTAAAAAGATTTCTTGTTTACTTTTCCAATAAACCAGTGTTTCTGTTGTGTGTGCGTGCGTGCGTGTGTGAAAAGCATGGAGGAAGAGTAATTGCGCAAGATGAGAAGGGGGAGAGAGGAGCTTACTTTAGACACACACACACACAGCACCTGTGCGCACAAACGGAAACACTTATCTGTCGGGATTTATTTTAACTTTTTTTTTTTAAAGGTAAAGTGCAGGTTAATTTGTTTTATTTTTACTTAATATTTTGTGTTAATTATTTTT
The DNA here is from genome assembly GCA_030068045.1 of Platyallabes tihoni. NCBI lineage: Eukaryota > Metazoa > Chordata > Actinopteri > Siluriformes > Clariidae > Platyallabes > Platyallabes tihoni. Next base: position 8,869,106 of record JAQQZS010000003.1, read on the forward strand.
ATGTATTTATTTTTTTGGGCTTTGGAACGAATAATTAGAGTTTATTATTTCTTATGGTCCCGCTTCCGGAATGAATTATGCTCGTAATCCAAGGTTCCACTGTACAGTAACTACAGGCAAATATCATGTAATCAGTAAAGTTTCAGAAGTTGCCACTAGGTGGCGGAACTAGCTAGAAAATCAGTGTGTGAGGAAACGTATTGAGAGCAGGGCCGTGCAAGGTGAAATCAAGCGTTCCAGTTTTGATTTGTTTACTAGAAAAATATTTGAAGAATTTCAAATATATACTTTTCACCCCACGCTGCCTGTAGGCTACTGGACATGAAAAATTACTCATGAACAGTCATGTAATGCATCCCTCTACATGTTGAGGCGTACGACTGACTCGGAGAGAATATTAAATGTTATGTAATTGGACAGTGTCAGTTAAAATTAGACTTCTCAACACAAATGGAGCAACAAAGATGCTTTATTTCAGAACAATATATTAAGGCAGTTAAATGATGGAACAATATACCGTATAGTTGTATATATTGCTGCATATAACCCTGGTGAATGGTCAGAGTGGTGGCATTCCTATACTATTTCACTTCTTACATCAGGACCTGTGTATGTCTGTTCGACTTTGTTTGCTATGAGCACAACAGAAGAGATTTAAATTATTTTCCAAGCCAGTGAATTTCAATTATATGGTAGATGGGAAGAACATAAACCTACTAGTATGATGCTCTGGTTTTAGCAAAAATATACATAAATAACGTAAGGTTTAGGTCCATTAATTGTTTCCATAATACTTTTTTAAAAAAGTAACCATGGAAAATTGTGACTGGACACTGAGCACTACAAGTTTTGCAGCTGGGACACAAAAAAAACAATTCATAACACTGACAGCCTGTTGCTGAAAAATGATTTTCCGATAAAGTCAGCCTGGCCGGTCAGTAATTTGTAAAAGTATTAAGGTTTACAATATGTCACTGTACCTGTATTACAGCTTCAGCTTTTTCTAAAGTTGTATAGAGATTTGCGACCTCCTGCCTTGTGGTAGCAGTGTGCTCTTCCCAATCTTTGAGGCAGACTGACAGCAGGGACTCCTGCTCTCGCACCTGATTAGCCAAAGCGACCTCAGCTCCGCCTCCGGGCAATCCCCGACCAATCAGAGAATCTGACAAAGCCTGCAAACCAACATTTAAGTCAATTCAACCTGGTGTTGTATTTCCATTGGCTGTGGCCTAAACTACTGGGAGTTCATAAGAACAATATGATGAATCAATATCAGGGTCATATCACAAAGCAAAGTAGAACAGAAGGTAAAAATGGAAAAATCAATTCACTGTCAACCTGGACATCTTTGTGGGAACTCTCTATGGCCTGCTGCAGCCGAGCGATGACAGCTTCTTTTTCCTGCAACAGTTTTTCCAGGGTGGAGTCTCGTTGTTTCCACAACTCCCTTTCTTTGTGCATGTCCTGCAGTGATTGAGTCTGCTCAGCCAATTCTATTCGCAAGTGCTAAAACCAAAACAGGACAGAGTGACCTTTTAAAATAAGTTGAAATCATCACCACTCAACCATGAACACTGAGACTCTGTGTGCTTGTTTGACCTAAGCCCTGTGTTTGCATTACATTGATGATATCCTGGTTACTCTGCAGCACGCTGTTGAGCGTGAGGAGATCTCTCTCCTGCCCCCTGCCTGACTCCTGCAGAGCCTCCAGCTTTTTCTGTAGGCTTCCTTCTCTCTCCTTCAGTTCAAACAGCTCAGCTTCCAAGACCCCCTAAAACAGTTGAACAAACAAAGGCAAGAGACTTTTTTTGTACCCAATGACTGTTATAATTATCCAATGCATAAATATAACAAAACCCTCTTTAAAAAGTGTTTACAGAAAAGGGCGATTTAAGTGCAGAATTGTCGTTGGGGAAAATAGCAGTCATTTCAATTTCAAAGCAAATGTAAGAACAGAACTACTTTAAAATTATGATTTGTTTTTATTTGTGTCAATGCTTATATACAGTTACCTTTAAGAGGTAATAAGCATACATTTTACCTTACAAGTTTACAATATACAGTTCTGTGCAAAAGTACTGAGCCACCTTTAGTTCTTCAAATTAAATGAAATAAAATGCTGCAGATTAAATAAAATAAATGGAACAAATATTTTGCTATGACAGGCTGCAAAGTGTCTACAGAGACGATTTTAAAATCGTATGTTTATTTAACAACCTCAGCAGCAACCTCATTTCCCCTCTCGTCTGTACTAAGCATTCAGCATCACCAGTATTCTAATCACCGGCCTGATCATCAGTCATCGTCTTTACCCATTTCTCACTGGTACACATCTGAAGTAGTCAGGCACAGGGACTGGACTGAACAGGAGAATCAAAGAAATTCAGGAAACCTGGAGAAATAACCAGGCTTTTAGGCTACATAAAAAATACAAGAAAGTCTGACTCTTTGGAAGTGAAATATAAAGGAGATGAGGGGTGGCTCAAGACATTTGAACAGTACTGTACAATTATTTTAATGATGAACCCTTATTGAAGTATTTACTTAGTTAAAACAATTTGCATACCAGGACATATTCCTTCAAATAAATGTGTAAAAAGTAATAATAATAATTAAAAATATATTTTTTTTTTTGTTGATTAGCTGATCAGTAGAAACAAGGCTGACACAGAGTTGAAAAAAAAAAAAGAAAAAGAAAGACGCAATCAAACAATACAGTGGAACCTCGGATTACGAGCATAATTCCTTCCGGAAGCGGACTCGTATTCCAAAACACTTGTTGACCAAATAAAATTTTCCCATAAGAAATAATGGAAACTCCAATTATTCGTTCCACAGCCCAAAGAAATAAATACATAAAATAATTAACACAAAATATAAAGTAAAAATAGAACAAATTAACCTGCACTTTACCTTAAAAAAAAAAAAAAAAAAAAAATCCAGACAGATAAGTGTTTCCGTTTGTGCACGCAGTGTGTGTGTGTGTGTGTGTGTGTGCAGAGAGTGTCCGTCTGTATCTGTGTGTGAAGCTGAGAGGAGGAGGGGGTGGAAGGGGGGCTGTAAAGGAGAGTGTGTGTGTGTGTGTGTGTGTGTGTGTGTGTGTGTGTTAGAGCTGCACGATATATCGATAAATTATCGTTATCGCGATAATGGTATACGCAATATCTGTATCGCAAAGAGTTGCGATAAATGAAATCAATGAGTGTATGGTTACACGTAAATAAAAAGTAATTTTTGAAAGAAATTCATAGTGTTGGCAGGTCTATGGTAACAGCAAACCAGAAGTCAGAATATTTGCTGAGGGTTTTAAGTCATTCATAGTGTTTTGAAGTCTAAATATTTGCAATTTCTTTGACATATAGTTTCTTTTTAGCCTGAATTAGATTTGATTACATCAGACGAATATCTATTACCTGTTTATTTTAGTATGATCATTACATATACTATAAATGATTTTTTTAAAAATAGCCAATAATAATAATAAAAAATGCATTTATGTTATATCGCAATAAATATCGTTATCGCAATATTCAACAACAATATCGCATATCGCATATTAAATTAGCAAGGAACATCGCTAGTCACACTCACGCGAGCGCATACTAACGGAATTAAACAGAAAAAAAAGGAACCTGCACTTTACCTTTGAAAAGAATTGCGACAGAGCAGAGTTTATTTATTTTTTGTTACTTTACAGCAGTGATTCCGTTAGTAAGCACACACGCGCGCTGTACAAAGACGCTTACAAACACAAAATAAAATATGTTTCTCACACACACACACACACACACACACACACACACACACACACGTGGTCGCATGTTGATTATATCAGTAAGAGACGAGTACTAAGACCCAGCAGGGGAGACGATTACCCACAACTCCGCAGCGCAGGAGAGAGAAAAACCACCGGCTCAGTTGTGATCATGTGACACTCGGCGTCAAAACAAGAAGCAAATGCGTGATACATGATACTCGGTGCTTGTAAAACAAGACAATGCTCGTTTTTCAAGTCAAAATTTATTAAAAATCTTTTCTCGTCTTGCGGAACACTCATAAAACCTCGTAATCCGAGGTTTTACTGTAACTGATTCTGTAAGGGAGAGCAGTAAATACTTTATAATCAAAGTAGAGTTCAAAGTGGACTATAGTTCGAAAGATGACAATCACCTAATTTTTATGCCCTTCGCATACATTTGCGTTAAATTCATCTTTAATAACTCTTTCAACTTGTTCAGTGGCACAAGCACTGCACATTTTAAAACAAACAAACAAACAAAAAAATTACTTTTATTTTGAATTGTGTTTATTCAGCATCTTGTGTGTCTCATTTCACATATATGCAAGGGACAAAATAAAAAAAAAAATAATAAAAAAAGCTGAATGTATCTTTAAATAATGATGCCTAAAAGAAAACAAAACAAAAAAAAAGAGGTTTGACCTCAAATCTTGGATGTTTAAATATACTAAACCAACATTCAACAGATTTGCCCAAATATGCCCACCCTAGGTTTGTCACTGTTGTAAATTAGAACTACAGAATGTTTTGTGACAAATAAATAATAAAAAAACAGACTGTTTGGAAACAGTGTATGCATGATGCATTAAATCTGTACTTTTTCAGGCCTTCGAACATGTATGGTGGTAAATGTCACCTCTCTTACCTCCCGCTCCGAGTGTGCATCAGTCAGAGTCAAAGTTACATTGCTGATGAGCTTATCAGCCTCCTCTAACCCTGTACCAAGGTCCACACACAGCTTTCGGATCAAAGTCACACATTCCTGACAAGAGGAGAGCTCTGAATCAATCATAAGTCAGTTACCTGAGGCTTGACCCTAGTGCATTTAAAAATGAATCGTTTGAGAGCTAACCTGAATAACTCGGTCTCTGCTTTTCAGTGAATGGCTAAGATTCCGGATCAGTCCGCTCCCCTCCTCCGAGCTGCTGTCTGCATACTGCAAGAGACAAGGAGACACACCGAATCATGTCGATACGTTTACTGTCCTCATATTTTTAAAACAAAAGGACAGCACAAGTCATTAGTGTATTTGAAAAATTTCTAATATTACATCATATGATGGCATTCCTGAAAGACAGGTAATAATCACATGTACACATTCATGCTCATCAGTATCTTTCACATTTAGCTGTGAAATTTAAAATTTTAATTTTACACATCAACACTTCATCACCACACACTTATGCATACACATGTTTAAAAACATTACTAGTCAAAATATGTGGTTCACGTTACACAGCAGCTGAATAGCTGAGTAATGATTAATAAACTCTACCTACGCTCTGCACAAAAACACCTCCTGCTGAAGAAGATTCCAGAAACACGAGTGTGTGTGTGTGGTTTGTTTTGTGTACCTGCATTTGTGCAATACCTTATTTGACACCACACCTACAGTGCTTCAACACAAACATACATACCTTATGCAATCTAATTTGTGTAAAAATAGATGAACAGAGGTCTTTTGCAAACAATGTCATCATAATTAATTACACTAAGTAATTATTAAGTGATTATATGCACCATGAAAACAGCAGCACAAGGAATTTCAACGCTTGATAGACCAAACTACAGGACAGACAAAACCTATTCCACGTTTGATAGATCACATGTCGAAGAAGCACACCTAATTGAAGTACACCCAGATCAGGCTGACGTGCAAGTTGGCAGCGCATCAAGTCTTATAATAATAATAAAAGTATAATAATAGCTACAGTACAAATGTCTAAAGTGAAGGCAGTAGTGTGTACCTAGTTAATGACGACATACTTTCAATTTATCATTTCCAGTTTAATATTTAAATAAAATAAATAAGAATTATTGGCTTAATATTCTAAAATGAATGATAAATGAATGGAAATCTCCATACTTGTTATTTTCTTTCAGATTTCAAAATGACCGATTTTTAGTGATGGTGTATTAAGTCACTTTAGTGCATTTTTTGCAGAGTATCTGCCAATGCGTTGAATATTTCTACATTTTCTTTTAAAATGTCATTCTGACCAACGCAATGCTCACTATTAAGCCACAACATTACCTTACTTTTCTTTTTCATGTTGTTTGATATTTGTCTTGACCTTAAGACAAATACTAGTTTATTCGATTTTTATGCTTATATTGTAGCAACTTCCAGATACATGTCCATCTGATAAACATGTAAACCAGTGTTTCATAATTTTAGCTTTAAAACTGCAGGAGCAGCCTTAACACACCTGGAGAACATTAGTTAAGTGACTAAGGGCTTGTCCACATGTACACAAATATGAAAAAAGGAATAAATGAAAATTCCTGGCCTTATACACAAACTTTGTTTTAGGACAAAGAAATCAGACGTCTCACTTCAAACGTCTCACTGTTTGATAAAGTTGCACATTTTGACTAATTGCTATCTAACGAATATCTGCTTAGGTTAAAACTACAACCTCCATTCTAAAATAGTTGGGACAGTATGTAACTTGGCAAAAAAACACAAACAAACAAACAAAAAAAACACTTCTATGTTGATGTGTGGAGAGCTAAAACAGGTTTTTGGCTTGTAAGGACTTTTTTCAGGCTTCTAATTGGTCGACATGGCTGTGCGGTTATGGTGATATACTGCCTGATGGGTTGCCATCCTTTAACAGCATTTTTTTGCGTTTTCATGTTGGCAACAATCTATTTATTTAAAAAGAATTAGGGTGGAAAGGTTTTTAAAAAGACCCATGTGCATGTGGACTAGGCCTCATTTGTTATGTAATACCAGAATTCTTACCTTTGGTAGTGACTGCTTTGACTGATGGGTATTACTGGGGACTGAATGATTGCCGTTCTCTAGCCCCGCCTCCAACATCCTGATATGAGCTTGTGCTTGGTCTAGCTGCTCTCGTAACTGCTTGACAAGGTCCACTTTGGCTGTAGTGAACTGCAATAAAACAAAATAAAAAGGACAATAAACATATGAACAAAATACCACATTGCAAACATAACACTATCAACTACACAACCTCCTTGTACCCATGTGAACAAAATGCATTCTGTTTTTTTAACAAGCATTTTAACAGATTTTAGCACAATTCTCTTATCTCTTTTTGCTGGTGTGGTTTGGATCAACTTGTCCCCTAAGGGGTTAGTGTCAGTGATCACCATTATCCTATAATGAAATGTGTATCCTGATAGGAGTGGTCTCTTCCAGGATGTCCCCAAGCACACACCCACCGACACACACCCCCACCCACCCACACATACCCTCAAGGGCTCACTGAATGTTTCGAGGAGTATGAACACTATGCAAATCACACGTATGACCTTTAGTCACCGCGTCTTAACACAACTGAACAACGATGGGAGATTTTAGAGTAATGTAAAAAAAATAATAAATTGTCTTGAAAGAATGCTGTTCATCTCTTCAGTAAAGTTCCAGGGACTTGTCATTGTGCACTGAAGCTGTTCTGATCAGTCACGGCAGCCGAACAACATGACACACTTTACAGTATGTTATTTATTCTATCCCTTTTAGTTTGTTACTCAGATATTCCTTAAATCAACATTTGTCAAACAATGCTTGTTTTTTTTAGCATCTGGCATATTGGCCAACATTACTATGAAAATAAATATTTACATTGTTTTGAATCAGGTGAATACACCGTACCGCACATGTCAATATTATGACAATGATTAACAGGAATTTATGAGGCAACACAACTGGGAAGGCCAAAATGTTTCTCTGACAAATAATTTGACATTTTCAACAAGACCATAAGATATAGACTCTAATGATGTCATTTTTCGAATGTCTCACTGTTTGATGCATCCAAGTTGCACATTTTGACTGTATTCGTTATCTAATGAATCCTTGCTTAAGTTAAAAGTACAACCACCATTTAAAAAAAGTTGAGATAATATAGAAATTGCCAATAAAAACAAAAACACGATCATCTGTAAAGACTTTACCTTGGGCTAGATTGAAAACACTACAACACAATATTTGATGAGGACCAATTTAGGACTAATAACAAATGGGACAAATTAAAATTAAAAGTTGATGAGAAACTGGTGCTGTTAAACAGGTGAACCAATTATATTATAGTATATGAGGAGTTTCCAGGAAAGGCTATTTATTTTAGAGCAAGAATGGGTTGAGGCTTGATGATTTGCAAACAGATGCACCAGTGAATTATCCAGTACTTTTAGGATAACGTTTCCCAAAAGAATATTGGAAGGATTTGGAGCACGGCACAATCAAGAGTACACAATATTCAAGAAATTCAAGGAAAACAGTCAAATCTCGATGCGCACAGGGAAGGGCTGAACCACTCTCTCAGACGTCACTATATATTAAAAAAAAAAAAAAAAAAAGTCAAGAGTCTATACTGAGTGTAAATCATGATGTGGTCTCAGGAACACTAGTAAACACTTTGTCCACTAACACCATTCCTTGCTGTATTTACAGATGCAACTGAAGACTTTACATGGAAAAGTGGAAGCCATGCATCAATACTGTCCAAAAGTCTCGGTCTCATTAGAGATTCCACTCTGGAAATGTGTTTTGTGGTCCAATGAGACAATAATTAAATACTTCTTGGAAGCAACAGCCATTGTGTTCCCTGAGACAGAGAGCAAGTTATCATCATTAGATCCAAAAGTCAGCATCACTCATATGACCAGGGCAGTGTGCATCTTTTTCAGAGTCTTCACTGTATTTTCTAGCAGGACAATGTCAAACCACATTCCGCACAGATTCCACATGCATGGCCACGTAAAAACAGTACTGGGGGGGCTGGGGGTGGATAGACTGACCTGCCTGCAGTCCTGACCGGTCTTAAATTGAGAATGTATGGTGCAACTGAAGCCCTGCATAATGAGAGAATGGGGGAACTCCCGAAAACTAAACTTGACCAATTCATTAGTAAAATGCTGAAAAAGTGTTTTTAACAGAAATGGCGACATTACACAGTGGTAGATAGTCAACTGTGCCAATATTTTGGAAGAATTTTGCAGTCAACAGATTTGAAAATTTAATTTACATGGTAAAACAAAATGGTCTAATGTAGTGTTTTTTAATTTAATTCAGGGTGATTAGACTTGACAGATAACACATTTCTGTTTTTATTACCAACCTTTTTGTACTGTCCAACCTTTTTGGAACTGAGATTGTACAACAAGCTCTCCTTGTGGACTAGCAGTAAAGCTGTTAGAATGTAAAACCAGTGTGACTGCATACCAAAACCAGTTTCCTCACCTCTCTATGCAGTGGCAGATATTCATCCCTCAGTTCAGTCAGCACGTCCTCACTCTCTCCATTCACATCTTCCTCCTCCCAATCATCTCCCTGTCCAAAATTCAGCACCTGTGTGACCCTGTTTGCAGGTGATCCATCTGTTCCATCCACACTGCCTTTTGCTAAAACTGGGATGCGACTTCCTGCTGGAGACCTGACTGGCTTTCCCTCAATACTTTTCAACTTGAGGAGGATGGAGTCCAAGATGACTATATGCTCATCTGGCCAATCAAATTGATCATGACCATCTACAAAGTCGAACAACTGTGCTGAAGCGGTAGGAGATTGGGCTTTCAGTGAAGGGCAGGAACCAGCTAACGAGGCAGGACTGGAGCGGTGTGTCAGAGCTCTGGACCAATTGAGAGGCATGCTCTGGGACTTGTCCCCAGATAGCCCAAGCGGGGATAAGATTTGCTCAGGTAGGTTGCGGGGAACACCACAGACAAATTCATAATCGGAATCGGACACTCTTAAGGAGTCACAACACTCACAGTTTTTCAATTTGCTGCATCTTTTACCCGTTCTCTTAAAATATGGACATGACTCAGCTTTCTCAGCCCAGAATTCATATGCAGCGAGAGCCATATTGTCCCCCAGCATCTCTCTGTAAGCTTTCCCCGAGTCGCGTTCTCCCAGGTCAACATCATCGTCACTGGAACTTCCTCTGCTCTTCAAGTGAGATGGGTGCCGCTGCCTATAAATATTTCGTACCCACCGTCTTAAGCTGTCTCTCTCATGAGTTAATTTCTGAAGCCTCTCTCTGGATAAAACTCGAACTCTGGCTATGACAGTGTCAAATTTAAACACTCGCTCAAGCACGGACACACATTTGCCGCAAACAAACTCCCCTTTCCCAGTCCCCCTTGTGACAGACTGCCCTAATATGTGCGTCAGCACAGCAAGTAGGTCCATCCCTTTACTAGGACTGGGAAGGGTATGAGACTTGTACAGTGAATTTGAGGAGCCAAGTGATAAGGTACTACCTGAAAGAAATACAAATTCAAGGCTTTAGTAATTAAGAATATAAAACTGCTTTTTAAAACTTATAAACCACATATTTCCAATTTAAACCCCCCAGGAGACTACAGAAGATAAAAAAAATTAAGAATATACAGTATGTTAAATGTAATAAACAATATAAAGAAATGTCCATATCTTTTCAATTTTGACCCCATCTACTGCATATGTAGTGTATTTAGAATTACCACAGGGAATTAACAAGCATGTTTCCTTGTAATAAGAAACAAAAAGAATGCTTCCATTTATCTGAAACCGAAAAATTAATAGTCTAAGGGAAGTGATTAAACTCAAAGTAAAACAAAATTTAGATGCAGGCTAAATTTAAAAATACACCCATCCAGCACTGGAGAAATACAGTACTGAATTCATCTTATCATGCTTTTGTCAATGTCTTCTCATATTAATTCTGTGGCTGACTGACTAACAACAGAGATTTGTCTGAATCTTCCAATAACATATCTCACCAAAAATAAACTTGACAAAAATAAATACATAAAAAAATGAACCGCCCCAATCGTTTATTACATCACTGCCTTTTAGCATATCTTTGCTTTATTATTAAGGCTCCTAAGAAATAAAATACATATTCTACAGTAGGTAGATGCAAATACAATTGCTGACTGTGAAAAAGCTTACAAAAAAATAAAACAGTAAGATAATTATTTTCCTTTTAAAAGTTTTTCTGTCTCTAAAAATGTGGTTATGCAGATTTACAGAAAATATCGCTAAATCAATAATACCCATGTGTTCTATAAAACTGCATAAACATATTTCGTATGAAACGTATTTCCTGTCCCAGTAATTGACATTTAAGTGAGTTTTAATTAGATGCACTGTTGCCTCTGCAAAAGGGAAACTTGAAATGATTTGTCTTGATATGTCAGGAAATACTGGTGTATTCCTTGAGCCGGTATTAATTTATCATTGACTTGTAAGATTGATCATTTTAAATCTAGTTAAATCAAAACGGATTTGTGTGTGTGTGTGTGTGTGTGTGTGTGTGAGAGAGCGTGTGTTTTTGCTCATCATACCCCATGGACTGCTCTGGGCAGACCTGGTTGGTGACAGCAGATAAGCAGATTCTTTGGAGAGTGTTGGAGTCTGATTCTGGGCCTCTTTCCTATTCTGTGCTGCAAAAAGCCAGCGGCGTTGGTTCCCCTGCAGTTTGCCACCGCATATACGGCATTCTTCAGGCTTTCCCTTCGTCGTCATCCTGCTGGAAATGGGACCTGAAGGAGATTTTAAACGTGTAAACGTGTGCATGTGTCCAAGGAGAGACCTGATGGATCAGGGGCGTAGATTTAGGGTGGACCGAGGGGATGTGTCCCGACCAATATCCTCCGACCATTGAAATGTCCCCACCAATAATTTAATCCACTTAAAAAAATAAAATAAATCGTGCTGTCAACATTAACCTAGACACGCAGAAAGGGATAAATCACGTTCTCTCCTTGAGTCCTCCCGCCCCCA
>JAQQZS010000003.1:8912098-8927376 GCA_030068045.1 Platyallabes tihoni
TATATCGCAAGAAATATCGTTATCGCAATATTCAACAACAATATCGCATATTTTCCTAATATCGTGCAGCCCTAGTATGTTCTGTAAATATATAAATTAATGTGAATGCAGGGGCAATGCCAAAAGCAATGAAAAAGTGGACATAATTGATGTAGGTCCTTCAAGTTACACATGCCGGTAGTCACTCTTCCTCTGTACAAATGTGCTACTCATAGTCTACATCACAATTGCGCCATCGTTGAACCCAGCTCTCGATCCCTCCGTGAAAATTCCCATTGTCTCACTTCCTGGTGGTTAGCATCATAAACAAGACAAGTTTGCAGACACCAGTGTTTAAAATAAATAAAACCAGGGCAATATGTTCTGACATTAGATATTGCACAACCAATAACTGGTGTTTAGTAGATTTCAGTAGATAAATAAACAATAGACAATGAGATTCTGCGAGTTGTCATGTGTTGCGTGTGTTTGTCTACAAATGGTTCTGTTGCTGTGTACTAGTTGGGAAGGAAGATGGCTGAGCTTCCTGTTGACCCCATGCTGAGTAAGATGATCTTGGCCTCTGAACAGTGAGTGTCTACACTCATGTTTCCTGCAAAGCTATCAAATAATCCGTCACTATGATTATGCTTCATTGTCGTTTAATTTCATCTATCTGTTTGCGTCCCTGCAGGTATAAATGCACAGAGGAGGTGCTGACTATCGCCGCCATGCTGTCCGTCAACAACTCCATCTTTTACAGACCAAAAGATAAAGTGGTGCATGCGGACAATGCCCGGATGAACTTCGTGGTGCCAGGAGGAGACCATCTGATGCTCCTCAATGTTTATACTCAGGTGGCGTTATTGAGCGGAAGGTTTTTACTTCCTTATACCGACCATAGCAGCGACTGTATGTGTCATTGATGAAACTGGTTTAACTTGTTACATCAGGAACTATAGCAGGAGATTTAGTTTTTTGCTGTCTCATAATGAACATAAACATGGAGCAACAACACTATTTTCATTGTTGCCTGATTACATCTGATCGTCTAGAAGATAAAGTTTCCTTTTGATACTTCATACTTGACATTTCCAAGAAGCTTTTGGGTTACAACAATACTTTTATAGTATGACCACATAGTTTCCAGTCACCAAATCTAAGTTTCTAGTACCTTGATGACATATAGTACTAATTTCGGACTAGAGATGGGGAAAAGAAATTACTAGAGTTATGCATGGCAATTCTTTTGTCTGCCGATTCCTGTACCGCCAGTAATTTCCCCCAAATTATTTTTAACATTCATTATACAGTTCAATTTATTTAACTAAATTCTATTTAGTTCTATTTTTCAGCTTGATCAACCATGACCAATCTGCCTCGGATGTAACTTCCAACAGGAACAAATTTTATTGCGTTACATTTTCAAAAGTCACACACGTAAAAAAAAATTATCTGCCTTTTTCTCCAGACTCGTCTCACATCCACTCATTACGAGTCTTGAACATGAATATTCTTGAAAATCGCGTGCATTTACACAACGGCATCCTGTCCGATGGGCGTGAATGATTTGCTAAGTTTATATAGAAATAACAGTTATGTCTGATGACATAACGGAGGTACATTATGCTCAGTAAAATGTAGCTTTTCAGTTCATTTAATTGAAGTTAAATGTTAAACCGTTGTATGTGAAGGTAGTTTGTATTGGTGAAATGCCGTCCTTGGTTTTTGAGTGGGAAAACTAATGTGGTATGGAATGAATAACAAATCAGTTTTGAAGCTGTTAAATAAAGCTGAGGTATAAAAGTTTTATATTGTTTTATACTGTATACTCAACTTTTTTTTCATTTTTTTAAAGGTTAAACATCTTAAAATTGTAACAAAATTGTGAAAATTATGATATTTAGAGAATTGCTATAAAAATCCCTGATATAATGGCACAGTGTGACTGACATGACATTGTTTTGACCTACTTACATACAAACAAGACATATGCAGACTTAATACATTCTCAGTTTATTAATTTTAAACCTCGAAAAGTAATATCAAGAACCAGTAACATACTACATACTAATACTAGTACTGACTTAGCAGACAAATAGACTGAGGTCAATTTTAAATCACATTTTTAAACAGTTTCTCTCTCTCTCTCTCTCTCCATTTTCTTTTGTAGTGGGTAGAAAGCGGTTATTCTACCCAGTGGTGTTTTGAAAACTTCATCCAGTTTCGCTCGATGAGGCGGGCCCGTGATGTGAGGGAGCAGCTGGAGGGGTTGATGGACAGAATCGAGGTGGAATTGTGCAGCGCCAACGGTGAAAACACCGGCATTCGCAAGGTATTTGCCCTTAGGTATCCCCAAGGTAGTCAAAGCTCTTGTCATGCAGAGGATGAATAATGACTAAACGTCTAGCACTTCTGAGTTGTTTTAATTGCTAACAGCTAATGTTATTGTCTCCAAGACAAAAAATACTTTACCTGCATCATATCAGACCGTTATGCTCACCTACAGCATTCTGATTATAGTCAGAGAACTTCCTAATCGAGGGCAATATTTTTTGTGTGGAACAAGCACTCTAGTGCAGTAGCTCTCTATTTAACGCTGTGGGATTCATCCTCGGATGTAGCTGGTATTTTAACGCGGAATAAATAGAAATGTAGAGAGAAACTTACAGGATAGTCCACCACGTCCATAGTTTATACTCGGGCAAAATAACTGGTTAAATTAAGAAACAACATAATCTTTTGAAAATTTTGTGGAATTGTGGTATAAAAGCAATATCAAACTTGAGGTTATGCTGTTGTACTGCATATCAGCACTTATTTTTTTCAAAAGAATTCATGCTGTAAATGTCATATACTTGAGTGAAATCTATAACAATGAAATTATTTTTATATTCTTTTAACCAATCAACCAACCAGTCAATAAATCAACTAATCAATATTTGATCAATTAATAAATTATTTATCTAATTAATTTTTTTGCACTTGTCATTATGCAGTCTAATGTATCAAACGTTCACTTTCTCAACTCTGACAGTTGTTTTTCCACTGTTTTTTTTTCCTCTTTAGACTCTGAGACATGTACACGCAAACAAACATACACCCACACACGCACAGAGATGTCTTTATAGGTGCATGGCTTTTTTTTTCATTGCCCGTGTTATACTGCCTTGCCATTACCTACATTCTCATGTTCACATTTAGTAGCACTTGTGTACACACACAAACGCACAACATTTCATTGTATTTCATTTTATTTCATTCTTTCATTTCAAGAATGAAGAAAAAAAAAATTTATCAAAAAGAAGGCGGCCAAAAATGGGTTTGAAGGAAAAATGTAATGTCTAAATATGACAAATGCCAAAGTGAGTAAAATAGTTAAGAAGCACCGGAGGAGATGAATAAAGAATATTCTGTAACAGAGAATACTGGCATGTTCATCTGCATATTGCCTTTGGAGCAGCTACACAACTCATTGGAATGCTGTTGAGTTTGTTCTAATCTTAATAATAAACTCTCATGAATTATTTGGATTTTTTGGTGACGCATTTGTTTTTCTTGATGTTGGGACAAATAAGTAAGATCATTTTAAACAAACATCATAATGTCTTATTGTATTTTACATCACAGTTCAAACTGTCTAATGCTTAATAATACTTCCAAATACATGATTTCTTTTTCAGACTCAAATTACTTATTCTTAAAAAACTTAAATTTTTTCCTGGAATGTTTGCTTCAAGTTACAGAAGAGATTAAAATAGTCTGACTCACACTTTTCTTAGATATCCAAGTCTCGTCATAACCTCTTTAACATTTATAACTTTCTCTGTTGTTTTTTTTTTACGACATTTGTACCTCATTGTGTATCTTGTAGGCAATCACTGCAGGGTATTTCTACCACACGTCCCGTCTCAGCAAGGGAGGCTATAAGACCGTGAAACATCAACAAACGGTGTTTGTGCACCCCAACAGCTCGTTATTTGAGGAACAGCCGCGCTGGCTCATCTATCATGAGCTGGTGTTTACCACAAAGGAGTTCATGAGACAGGTCTGTTCTACCAGGATCACGTCACTCTTATTTTATTTGTGTTGTACACAGCATTGTTTATTCTTAATGCATTTTTTTCCCCATGGGCAAAAGGAAGTACTCTTTCCTTTATTACTGTTTTTATTCATCAGGACCTATATAAGTCTCAGCAATATTTTTAAACAAACAACCAACCTCAGGCAACATGAAAACAGGTCACAGTATGTAGTCATACTTTTTTTTTTTTCCACAACGTATACCTTAGCTGGGTGGGGAAATATTTATACACCCTTAAATTATGTAACATGTAGAACCACCTTTAGTAACACCCATAGAAATAATAATATCAATTACTATAGTAATTAATGTAGTACACTAACCAGCCAAGGCAAAAAGTCCATTCCAAGATTTCATGGACCGCCTCTAGCTTTGATTATGGTGCACAATCTGAAAATTATTCCTCATGCTTTTAGATTTGTTAATTTTAGTCCCTAGATGTGATAACCCGGCCATTCATTACATTCAGGTCGTCAGCTGACTTCATTTTATTGCCACATAATGTGAAGCAAACCCAGATCATAACACTGCCTCCACAGGCTTGTACAGTGCCACTCGGGGGCTGAATTTCAAATCACCTCAATTGTTTTTAGTACTTCTTGCAGCCGAATAATTTAAGGTTACGGCCCATGCTTAAGGGCCCAACAGTTGCAACTTGGTGGTTCTGGGATTTAAGCCTGGGCCCTTACAGTCAGTATTCAAACAGCTTACCCACCGAGCTACCACGTATTATTGGCGATAGTATTTTTTTATGGGCAAAGTTTATATCTGTAGGAATTTATCAGTCTTGCACATCAATGTGGTGAAATTTTGGCCCACAATTTCTGTACTAAATTACATCAGTTCATTTGCAGTTCGAGGGCATTTGTTTCTGCATACCTCTCTCAAAATCCCAATGGAGCATCTCAAGGGGATTGAGATCTGGACTTTACTTGATTTGCCACTTTGAGCAGCAAGACAGAAGTTGTGGTGGTTTATTTATTTATTTTTTTTGGTGCGCACAGTGACTAAACATTTTTACCTCAGTCTCGTCATTCCAACGGATATTGTTCCAGAAATGTTGTGCTTTGTTCAGATGAACGATGAGATTTTGCAAACCTAAAGCATGCTGCCATAATCTTTACATGCAACCTTTCATGAAAGCGTACTTGTTCAGCTCTTGATTTAATGGTTTGATCTTAGACTAAATTTGCTGGGACATTCACTCCTTGGAAGTCTTGTCTATTGGTAAACAATCCACACTGTAGAAGGGTGAGTTTCATATTGTTTGATGACAGCTCTATAATCCTTTCCAGCTTGATAAGCAACAACAGTTGCTTCTCAGAATTTCAGATAGATAGATACTTACTTTATTCACCCCCATGGGGAAATTCACTTTGTTCATACCAAGAACAAAGGATATTTGCTTTGACCTCAGAGTTTTCCGGAACACCAATCTACCAAAAGGGTTTTTGGATGTAGTCGCACTTCCTGAGGATTAAACAATAATTTGCATTACACCTGGGTGCTTATTACTCTAAATGATATTATAAGTAGGAATGGTATACTTTTTTTCCCTCACATGGTTTCTTGTTGTCAGATTACATAAAAAAAAAAAAAGGATTACATATTGAAATATGAGATTTTGTCATCACTTGAGGTTAACTGCTTGTGTAGAGAAGTTGGTGAAGACCACACATTTGTTATTTAGCCCTGATAAAAACATGCCAGTTAATGAGGGTGTACTTTATTTTTCCCATGAGTGTAAGTCGAAGCCTCAGGTGCTCTGCCCACACTCTTGTACGTATTTCTGAGTAGAAGCTTCAGGATATATACAGCTGTGATGGTCTGCTGGGTTCCAGCAGGAAAAAAACAAATGTTTGAACACAATAAGAGTTAGAGTTTTATTGCACAGCCTCTTTCGCTGATTAGTTAGTTCTTACTGCATTATTGATGAGACACACCAGACCAGTAAATGGTGGAACAGTTTTACTTTTAACTGTAGTTCTGTTTTCTTTTCATGGATGTCTTTCATAATGCTTCATTGATGCAGCATAAGGGTCTATCTTGATGATGCTATGACTTTAACATAAGCTATTAAAGTTTGACCTGGGCAGAGTACCTCACAGCTCCAGGGTTGACAGTCAATCCTGACCTCAGATTTCTTTCTATATACAGGTTTGTATTTTTTTTTTTCCATCCAAGTGGGTTTTCTCTTTTTTTTTCTATTTGTCTCCCATCTCCCAGAAACATGCTAATTAGAATACAAAAGGATACTAAATTGTTCCTATGAATGATTGAGTGAGTGAGTGATGATGCTTTGTGGCCTGTTTTCCCAGGATAGGCTACAGATTGACAGCATTCCTTATCAGGATTAAACTGAAAAATTGCAATACTGTATAGCCACACTCAAAACACAACACTGATGGTTGAGAGGCAATTAGCCTCTAACATAACTTTGAAGCAATTAGTGTTGATTAAAATGACAAAATGTGATTTGTGGGTTTTGGCACATGCACATGGTACGTAATGTCCCTTTTGCCATCCATAAGTGGGGGCGGGACCATGGCGGACAGACATCTTTAAGTAATGTTTTGGTGTGAACTATTTTGGTGTAACTATTCCTTTATTCATTCCTATCCATCAGCCTCTGCATCTTAGTCAGGGTCATGGTGGATTGGGAGCAGATCCTGAGAACACCGGCTGTAAGATGGGAGTACACACCTTAAACTGGATGCCATTTAATTGCACTGTGCACACACATTCACACCTAGGTGTCATTTATAGAATTGTCATGTTCTAGTGGCATGTTTTTGAAGGTAGGAGGAAACCACAGAATCCAGAGGAACACAAATTGGATTTACTAATATTTGCAATCCTTGCCCATATTGCCCTGGACAAGCCTTGCCCTGTAGGCCACCTTATTTTTTTTTTCCCTCTCTTGTTTTTGTTCTATTAATTTCCTCATCTCTTTCAGGTGATTGAAATAGACAGCAGCTGGCTCTTAGAGGTGGCTCCTCACTACTACAAAAGCAAAGAGCTGGAAGACAGCAGCACCAAGAAGATGCCTCGCAAACAGGGCAAAGCTCGGGAGGAGCTCGGCTGATTTTGGGGAACAGTCTCCCGTGGGTCATTTCTCACCCAACAGAGACTGAAGGAAGGAGAGATGCCGTTCAGCTCCTGAGCTCTGTGGTCAAAATTCCTGTTGAAGCTATCGGCAGTGGCTCGTGGTGTGGTTTTAGAGTGGAGAAAATTAAAATATTGCATTTTGAACTGCAGTATTTCAGGGTTCTAAACTAGTCTAATGTCCAGTAAAAACACCCCGTAGTGATGACAGTAAGGACAGGTTTTTTTTATTTGTTTTGTTTGTTTTTTTACATTGTTGTTCTTAGGGGAAAAACCCCACCTTTTTCTTCTTTTTTTTTGGTTAATCGTATTGTCATGATTGTAGACTGACAAGCAACGTTGCCAGGCCGTCATAGGAACGAGTGGCATGTTATCTTCAGGCAGTCACTCTGAGCTAGATTGTTCCACGTTTATAAACACATGCAGAGGGTGTGTACCAAGTTAAGTGTTACTAAACAATTCAGCTGTATTCTCACGTGTAGGCCAAATGTATGTTAACTTATTTGTTGATTCTGTTCTGTGTTTGATGATAAAATATATATTTCTGAATACAATCTCTTGTCTTTTCTTTTTTGTTCCCTAGACCTGAATTAAAACAGAGCTAGAAAAGAAAAGGATTCTTATCATATTAACATTTTAAGTTTAGTTTTTTTTTTGTTGTTGTTTTTGGGGTTTTCTTTGCGCATTTTGCAAACACTATTCACCCAAATGGGTTGGATTGAATCGAGTTTGCATTGAATACTAAATCAGGTACACTGCTGGTTTAATATTTTACTCTTGTAGTAATTATTACCCTACAGCTACAGGTGATGTAGAAGTACAAATCACACATTATAGTAAAGAGAAAATACATGAATTTAACAAGCCCATGTTGGATATAGTAGTAAGTATTTTTTGTTATGTTTATTAATTCTGGAAACGTTTAAGTAAATGGTTGTTTGATTCCGTTAAGAGTTTAAGAGTGTAGTCTGTAGCAGTATGTGTAGCAACAACCTGTGTTTAGATCTTATCATTTTGTGTGCCATTTAACTTCCTGTAGAGATTAGGTACATCTGTACTGGCCTTAGGTGCCAACTATGACGTGGTTAGGAATGAAATAGTGTCTTGGTATGAGCTTTTTTTTTAATTTTTTTTTTTACTTCAACTAAATATAGAGACGTTATAATTGGTTCCTAATAAGTTAATGTTCAACTGATTTTGAAAAATGATCAGTAGCTTTAAAGAGGTTTTCTTCTTCCTTGCTTTTTCTTTTTTTTTTTTTCTTAACTCTGTTTTTTTGTGCTCTACACTGTTTACATTCCGTCAAGGTTCATTTATGTGTAGAGATGAAGAAATAAAAAAGGGACCTGGAAAAGTCATGTAGAATAAACAGTATTTATATTTTTGGAACAGTTACAGGATTTTTGAAAAAAAAATTTTTTATTAACAACGTGAGTTTTAATAATGCCAATCATTCTAGTTTCAAGTGCTGTGTCTGTGTGTATACGTGTGTGTGTACGCGTAATGCTGCTGCATGTGTTATGGTGGCTTGGTGTCATGGCTCTGTACGTTTTTAACAAGTGTAGGTGTTTCAAGATGTTACATTAATTGTTTTTTAAAATACACTGGATTTGTTTAGGCGGCAAAGTGACATACTGGTTAGCACCCAGCCAACCGTTAGATTTGAGGGTTTGATTCCGAACTTGAGTCTGTTTGTGTGTTTTCCCCATGCTTGGTGGGCTTTGTCTGAATATCATGGAATAGGCTCCATGCTTCTCAAGACTCTGTACAGGATGAGCGTTATAAACAGTGAGAGAGTGGATTTGTCAATATAAATGAACAAAAAGCCTATTCAATGCCTTCTCAGAAGGACAATGTGGGTCTAATTGGTAGGCAATTAGACCCACATTACAGTGACCTCCTCTCTGTCCACACTGAATAGTAATAAATGTACTGTAGAATTGTAAAATAATTGCACTTCAAAATAAGGAATGAATGAGAGTATCTGGTGGTAGCTAGAACAGATAATCGAGTCTGCTTATTAGATTGTCCAGCTCTCCATTAGTAGACTGGATGGAAAGTAAACCGTGCAACTTTTTACTATTTTTTTTGCAATAGTTTTTTTTTTTTTAACAAGGAAGCAAGGGAATATAAATATCTGTAAAATGTTATGCAATGAAAGGAAGGCACGGCCATATCTAAAGGATGATGGCGAAATCATAACAGCTGTCATGTAGTCTAATAACAACTTACTTCACTTTCTTTGAATGAGTGAAAAAATATTGAGGCTTAAAATTAGTTTGGGGAAATTGTGGAAATTTGTTGATCAATAAGTGTATGAACCCTGTTTATTATTTCTTTTTACTCAGTATAAGAACTCGGTGTGTTATGAAAGGAACCTTGATTAAATACATGAATAACCATATACAGTTACACAATGGTATCTGTAGTATACATGTCCACAGCCTGAACACAATGCACACAAACACTGCGCTGTGTTAAGTAGCTCTGCTCTGTTGTGTTTTTCTAAAAGTTCAAATTCTTTCTGGACCAGTCGAACAGGTCTGACCTGGAAGGGAGGGTGACTGATGGTTAACGCAGGTGAGCAAGAGGAAAAGGTATAACATCAAGCTTGCACAGAGAACGAGCTCAGTCTACATGGATGGTGAAGTGAGGAAAGTAACACGGTGTACACGACTAGCCCGGATTATCTGTCCTTGGTGCCAACCAAGCTTGGACTATATCTGAACGTCCAAGCCTCTGGAGGTAAGAAGAAAGGCTTTGTGATATCTCTATGAATCACTTTTGCACTCAGTAACACCGACTAATTCATTTACTCTGTTGACATTTGAGCCGTTTGAGTCCGTCATTATCCTGTAAACGTGCTATTTATATCCACCTGCTTGATTTAATTTCATTTTCAAAGGTCATTTTGGGACTGAGAAGCATTTTAAAAATGGCGAAAGAGCATTGTAAACCCATTCTGGCACCTAATCAAGAGAAAGTAACAGGAAATTTCACGCAATAGGTTGAGATATATGGACCGTTTGTCAACTGATAGAAGCTGGGAAATGGTTTACTTAGGTTATGCATCGTGAATAAATACTGTATACATCATGTAAGACACAAACAAACAGAATTTCATATCAGGTCATATTCATTACCTAGGACACTCGTATTTCATTGGAAATGTTTGTGAAGTTTGTTAAGAGGTCATGTGATGATATGATAGAAACCTTGGAATCTATACAATGTGTAAAACCAATACTCCTCTTAAGTTCCTACTACTGTAAATCAGTACTAATTTAAAACTCATAGTTCTGACTTACTGAACGCATTTTCATTTTAAGAGAGGATTATTCTCTGATGGCTTTTTTCTATACTGAGTTTACTGATCTGTAATAGAAGGAAAGGCATTAAAAAAACATTTATAGTAATTTATAGAGATTCAATAATTTATAGTAATTTATTTTAAAACTACCAAAATATCACTGATATGCAGCAGGAATGTTCACACTTGTCATTTAAAACCTTTTTATACGTTTCTTACAACCAAAGAACACAAGGTATTCCTTTGTATGCTTTCATAATTCTTTTTTGTTTTATGATTCATAAACAGCATAATGCATTTGCTTAGCTATCTTAATAATAGGGAAACTATGGCTTTGGCTCGTATAATCATTAATTTTTATTCAGTAATACTAGTATGTAGTATGTGTCTAGATGTGTACTAGCTCTTGGACGTACAGTAAAAAGTTTTTATTTTTATTTATTTTTTTTTTACTTTTTAAAATTTTTATGCTAAACCGAGTAGGTAGTATACTTCTTTCCCTTGTGATAAGTCATTATAAATAAGTTTTAATATAATGTATCTAATTTAAAACACTGCTCGAGACATCTGGTTTTAACTGAATCCTCAGCTGCATGCATGAAAGCTAGCTGTGTAACAGCCTTATATTAATAACAATATTAATATAAGTGTTGTAAAGAATCTTTTTTATTATTTTTGGTCAGTGTTTACAGCCGATGCGTATCCTAATAAGTATAATGGTGACTTGAATGTCCCTGCCACATGTCATACCTTTGATCAGGATGTATAAAAAAAAAAAAAACACCCACATTTTTCATATAATATGATGTAAAACTCCTATACTAATTTATACACTGCTAGCAAAAAGCATTTCAATTAAAATCTTACCCCATAGTATAACAACAATAATAATAAATAATAATAATAAAACATGTCTATCATATACATTTTGTGCTGGTTTGTGCTCGATTGGTTTATAAAATATTAAAATTAATATATTCTAAAGCAACTAAGCCAAGAATGTAGGTAAATCTAACTGAAGTTATTTAAACCAAGAAAATCATTAGTGTTCATTGTTTATACTGATTTGTGCTGTACAAAACCCGTTTGTCTTTATTCCTGTTTGTTCTTTTTGACCATTGCCTTACATTGATACACCCATAATTCTATAATATCTAACAAACCAAAGCATTTTTATGATAGCAGTAAATGTGAAATTATTTATTTTGCTTCTGTTCACATGGGTGGAGTCGTTTTACTGAAGTCTATAAGGCTTGCTACTGTAAAACTTGATTGCAATGACAAGCATTTATATCTTTATATGTATTACAACTACAACTGTCAAGAATTGTGCTGGCAAATATTAGATCTTCACTTCAGACTTACGTTACCAAACACAGCAATTGTATTGTATCCAGAATATCTAACAACACATCACTGCATCTGTTCTTTACAGGGTGGCGGCTTCCACTCCTCTGAAGTTCTGTGCCATGACTGACAACCAAGCAAGTGAAGCAGGAGGCCAGGAGAAGCTGAAACTGAACGCCAAACCTCAGTACGACCAGAAGGACGGTAGCCAAAAGGAGGCGCAGGGGAAGCCAGCAAAGCGTGAAAAATCCCATCGGCGGAGTCATAGCAGTGACGTAGAGTGTCGTGGCAGACAGAGAGAGCGAACTCGGGAAAGCGTGGGAAGGAGAGAGCGTGGTCGGAGCGCAGAGTCCAGACAAAGCTCAAAAAGGTGCAGCAGTGGCATCACTAACTATCCCCAGGACAACCTAACTGAAACAGAGTGTCCTATCTGCTTCTGCAGCTATGACAATGTATTTAAGACTCCTAAGCTGCTCTCCTGTGGCCACACGTTTTGCCTGGAGTGTCTGGCTCGCATCAACGTCTCGTCTGTGGAGATCAAGAAGCTGTCATGCCCCGTGTGCCGGGAACTGACTGAAATCCGGCATGGCCGAGACTTGGCAAGACTTGGCAACAATGAGAAGGTTTTCAGCCAGCTACCACCTCAGATGCAGAAGGCTCGGTCTGTTCGCTTTGAACGCAGCAAAGGCAAACTGGTCCTTAAGAACACTCCTCTAACAAGCTGCTTAAATAAGAAGAGCACAGTTCTGCCAATAGGGGTGATGGAGGAAGGTCTCGCATCGACTTCGGCTATAAACGTAGGCAGACCTCCAAGCAGGATGAGGGGTCGCATGGGAACGATGTTCCGGTCCAATAATTGCTACTACACTGTTGTGATCTCTATCATTGTGGTCGCGGTGGCTTTGGTAATAATGGGCATTTTAATCTTTGTGGTGATGCCGAACGTGTTTTTTATAAAGAAACCTAACAATAACAACGAAGGCGATAAGTAGTTGGAGGCAAATGCTGTAAAATGAACTGAGGTAGAGAGCCTAAAAGCAGGAGAGCAAACCAAACTTGGACTTTGTGTTGGTTTTGTAGAGATGACTTGGCTGAAATGTATCTGTTGGTCTTGCCATCATCCTCTTGTGTCAGTGGCCCAATACAAAAAGGTTTAAAGCACTGTGTATTGTAGACTTTTTTTTTTGTCACGGGTACAGCAGTGTAAAGTATACTCTAAATAACCTTCTGTTACATCTAAATAAGTTCACCAGATGAATAGACTATATATTGTGACAAATGTTATGATTATTAAAATCGGAAAAAAATGATTTTCCTTGCTTAACCCTGTATAAAAATTGCATTTGTTTTTAAACCATCAAGGTCACTAAAGAGCGTTCAAGAACAAATCATCACTGTTTCTTTTATCTTCTTATATACAGTATATATATTTCTATATTTGGAATTGTTACAAGGAAGTGTTGACACTGATGGGAAATACAGAAATGCAAATGCTGTTAGATATGTAACAATAAACAAACAACTTTGCATACATTTACAAACAGTTGCCCATGTCCTTCAGTAACATGTTTAATCACACCAACCACTGTGTCTGAATGTACAGTTCTCACTAAAACACCAGAACATAGAACATGGCAGCCAAAGACGCAACTGGCAGCGAGTAAGCACATGTTCACAACGTCTCCTGAAGCTGTTATGTAGGACATCCCACAGGTCCTGACGATCAAGTAACAGCAATCTGATCCTGGCAGTCTATTAAACCCTTGTCTTAGTTCAGTGTCTAGATACGCTGCTCTTGATCTGCCAATGTGCAACATGTTAACTACCCGCTCCTCACTTTTGGTTGGAGTGTTGAATGATTGATTAGGTGTTATCTGACATGAAAATGCCTTATAACACACATCTCATGCCTTATGAACTAGGGAACATCCAATTCTTTCTGTAATAGTACACAACCTGTAAGCCACATTTATGCAGACCTTTAATGATTAGGATCAGCAGAAATAGGACAGAAGTGAACCGCAGGTACCCCGGATATACTAGGCTTAGGTGCCAACACTGGGATGAAGCCAGATTCTGGTCATAATTCATTTTAGTCAGGATAAAATTTAGCAGTGTTACTCGACCACGCAGAACACAAAAATTTAAAGAGTTTAATACATGCCGAATGTCAAAATACTTTACTAAAGGAGTGTTTGATTCAAATGTGGTTTTACAAAGACTGTACTTCAGTCAGGACATTTCAGAATGTGTGTGGGGCTGGTTACAAGGTTACACACCTAAATGTTTAATGTTTAAACGTTTACTAGGTAGTTAGCTGCCCTCTAGTGGATTGTAACCTGAAACCAGCATTTCTTTTAAAACAGCTTTTAAAATAAAGGGGAAGTGATTCAGATTTCTGCACAAGTCCAAGCACACACACACACACAACGATTAGTCATAAGGTTATGACCCGCCCACTTAATATTGAGTAAGTCCCCCTTGTGCCATCAACACAGCATTAGTTTGACCTGTGTCCTGTGATGGAGACCAGCGTTAACCTTTTCATTAGAAATCAGTAATTAGAGCTACAGTAGCTTATATATTTGATCAGAGTACATGGGCCAGCCTTCATCCCCCATGCGAGCCTTGTCCCAGCTATGACCCTTTCAGTGGTTTCAATTCCTTGCACCACTTTTGGTATGTCCTGACCACTGCAGACCAGGAACATCCTAAAAAAAGTTGTAGTTTTGGAGTTGCTTTTACTCAGTAGTCTAGCCATCACAATTTGGCCCATGCTAAAGCAACTCAGATCCTGAGTCTCTTTTTCCAACACATCAATTTTGAAGAACAAAATGTTCACTTGCTGCCTAATATACCCACCACTTCTATGTGCCATTGGCACAAGATATTGTAACTGCAGCTACTGTAACAAGGACCAAATTGTGAAAATGCTTCTGTACACAAAAGCTTTTCTTTTTTGGTATGATGGGCCTTGATTACTTGTAACAGCAAAAGAAAAAACAACAAAGAACAACAAAAAAACAAAAAGCATTTCAACATATAGCAGTATGAATACTCAGTTTTGTGATGACAGTAGCAGTTCTATTGGATTTACTGCATAATTTCGTATGTGGATTTTAGACGCTATTGTTGTTGTTCTTGTTTTTGTAGAAAAACCTGTTAAGTCGACATGTCCACCTCACTGTGGAATTAAGAAAACAGCCAAAGAATCTGGAACTTCTGACCTTCAAACGATAGCAACCACATAGTTAATTAGTCTTATAAAAAAAAAGGCACTGACATGTATGGAACGATATCGCGGACAATATTCAAATGCAATATTGCGTTTCCCATATGTGGACGCAAAAAGTGTGCCATAATTAAAATGCAATTGCAAACTTTGCATTACCGTTTGCTGTTTCGCCGTCGCGAGCGCACACTGACTGCCACATTTCAAATGAAAAAGAAAAG
>JAQQZS010000003.1:8941237-8956742 GCA_030068045.1 Platyallabes tihoni
ATGGTCATTGTCTCAAAGCAGCTTCACAAAATGAACAAGATTTTGTTTAGAAAAGAAAATAATTGTTAGTGTGTATATATATTACTAAACACAAACCTTGAATTAGAAGGTGTGTTCAAACCCTTTGACTGGACCTGTTACAAGAAGTAAATAGACACTTAATTATGATAAAATGCTTTATTTACTTTGTAAGCAAATAAGATTTACCATGCTTGTTGACATTAACATCTTTAACGGCAACAATTCACCTAAGTACAAAGATGTCTTACTACAATTAACTTGTAGTTCTACAAATAACTAAAATTATTACAGTATTTATTATTTAATTGTGTTATCATATAATACAATTATATTATCATATAATTAATACATTACTGACATCAACATGATGATCTGTCTACCAATTTTCATTGGTTTTTGAGCATGTTCAGACCCCCAATAATCCCAGGTTGGTGTTGGTGGTGGTGCTTCTTAGAAGAACATGAGGGCACTTCACACACTATGACGACATAGGTCTGGTGTCATAGTGCTTGGGCCCTTAAATAAATCTCCAATTTGCTAGGGTCATAAAGATTGGAGTCTGATGCAATAGAAATGATCAGGTGGTCTGATTAGTTGCACCCATCATGTATAGTGCCCACTGTACAAGCCTCTTCAGTTGGTCAGGTCTAGACTCCGCGACGCTATGTGGCATTAAAATTAAGTCAGCTGATGACCTGAATGTACTGAATGACCAGATCATCACATCTATGGAGTTTTTCTTTCTGGAATATTCCAAGACTTAAACTGTGAAAGAGATGTTCTTCGAGCATGAGAAATCATTTTCACACATGAACTAAACACCTCATTGTGTGCTGTAATAAAAACTAAAGGGGGCTGAATATCCTGAAGCTCATTTGACTGAATAATAGGTTGCACACAGGTAGAAACCCTGCCGCCCATTACCATGTCTCTATTACCCATTAACCACGTTTCCATACAATAAAGACATACGACTGCCCACCTACACCCCAACACACTGAACATTTAAATTTATATGACTTGAGCAGTTGAAAACACAGCAGATATATTACACACACACAATGTATGTTTGTGTAAGATCTCCTGGGTTTGCCAAGTATCAAAGTCAAATGTTGGACACTATCTCCATAGCAACATAACAACATGTTGTTTGGAGCAGCTGAACTGAACGTTCCCTGCATGAAATAAAATCGCCCATACAACATTGTAAAATATGGGAGTGGATTATCAGTGCTTTTAGGCTGTTTGATGTTTAGTGGGTTAGGGATCTGTGTGATTTTTTTGTAAAGAAGATCACCATCTCAGTCTTTGCACATGAGCCTGCCTGGAAGCTGTACGCAGTCCTGATCCAGAGGCCTATGAATATTTTAGACTTTGAAATGTTGTGGGACGAGATTCTTTGCAGAATGTCTTAAATGTTTTAGAAGACGTTACAGAAAAAGGATTCAGCGCTGTTACGTCTCTGGATATCATTTGTGTGAAAACTTGGTACATCATCATACGCTTTAATTCATCGTATAAGGTTTTGACGTTATGTGCACATTTTTCAATGACAGAAGCTTGTGATTTCTGAAACATGATCTGGATCACACACTTGATTTACGTTTGAATTTCTGACTCTTATTTTATTTTCCATCCCCACTAGGAGGAGAGATCGAGCTACAGAAAAATCTTTACAGATTCGGCCAGGAAGCTCAATGCACTAAGCTCTCAACTGGGCTCCTGCATCGAGAAAGCCAGACCTTACTATGAAGCACGGAGATTGGCTAAAGAGGTACTGCTCCGGTTAAAATAACTTCCGTGGAAGTCTCTGATTACCCCTACTCAGCTTGGCCACGTCTTTCTTAATGTTTTCTGATTTTGTTATGCACCTCCTAGGCCCAGCAGGAGACCCAGAAGGCTGCGCTTAGATACGAGAGGGCCGTTTCCATGCACACGGCTGCACGGGAGATGGTGTACGTGGCTGAGCAGGGCCTTGGTGCAGATAAGACTCTGGATCAGACCTGGCAAGAGATGCTCAATCATGCCACTGCCAAGGTATCTGGTGTACAATCCAGAGACATAAAGCAAACATGTAATGCACACTTGTACACACATGTACATATATTTGTACTGTATTTATAAACCCCTTACAAACCCCTACACCCCCCATCCTCTCAATCACTAACTCCAAGCCAGCCTTACAAGTCTAAGGAAAAGAAAGAAACAAAGACATGGAGCTGGACATCTGTGTTTTGTATGCAAAGAAAAGAGAATGTGAAAAAACAACCATTTGGATAAGGAGGGGAATAAACTATAAACTCATATGACAAAAGTGAATGTCGAATCTGAATCACGGATCAAATAGTAGTAAATTTTCTTCAGAGACAAACGGTACATACAGTAATATCTTTGAGCCGCTGCATGTGGGTGGGTAAGGTGACATCCTTCCACTTAAATTAAAGAGAACGCCGGGCCAGGATGGATGCAAAGTGCTGTAAACAACGTTTAGCTGGAGTTAGACGCTTATCTTCCTTTTCATTGATGCCAAAAAGAGCAATCGGGGGTCTGGTTCAAGATTGCAATTTGGTATGTAAGACGGTGTTTGAAAGAAATCCCTCTAGAATGTTTTATGGAAAAAGTCATATTATATTACTTAAAGAGAATTCTTCAATACATCAAGTCGTTAATCTTCTATTCAATTCAATTAAATTTTATTTGATTCATATCGCCCAGCCCTCTTATATTTATTTTGTCCAAAGTCCACTTCTGGCCATAATTAATCTTTGACTTTATTGTAGTTTTATGTTTCTGTTTGGTTGCACGAACTTGAAAACAGCTGCTTAAACAGATGATGGGAAAAAAGTTCATTCGTGGTTGTTTTTTTCAGCTGTGTCTGCTTTCTGTACACACTGTAATTGGACCTTTCTCCTGCGTGAAATGCAAATAAGCCGGATAGTGTGTGGGACGTCTGCCAGCTTTCAGTTTGATATGAGCGGGAGATTATTTTTATACCACCGAACACGCTTCTTTTTGATGAGCCGCTAGCCCTTTCATTATTGGTCCACCACTCATTATTAATCGCTCCTCTAAAACAGTGTGGTTAACACCGGGATGAAATGTAAGCATGACTGCGAGTATAAATAGGGTTTTCCATCTGTATCGCCTCATCTCATCTGTGCTGCTAGACAAAATCTTTTGGAGCTGATCCGATTCCTTTTTTTTTTTATCGCATTAAGAATTCGATGCACGTCGTGTGCATTTGTGCCAGGTTTGTTTCCGACTCCATCTGATCATGATCAGATTAGGGAAAATGTTTAATTCATGGCGGTAACTGATCCGCGTGTGTAAAATACAGAACTCCATTATTGTATTATTCATGAGCAAATTTCCAAACAGTTAAAATGTGGAAAAAAAAAATACTGACAGCTCAGGCAGCGCTTAGGAATATAGACCAAGGAAAACACGAGATTTTTTTGATGGCTCACGGTGAGGATCACAGGTTTGATGACTTTGTGATAGCGTGTCTGTGTGAGCGGGTAGAAACGCAACCATAAATGAGATTATAAATGGCAGCGTAGACCTATATTTACGCCTCCGCAGTCATGCTGTCAGACAAAAATAGCCTGATTTGTTTTCTTCATGTACTCAAACACTGTCTGATCATCATCTCGTTGCATTCCAGTGGATGTCTCAACTCTCACATGGGGAGTTCTTGTTACATAAGTATTGTTTCAGACACCACTGTTGAGTCACTAAGATCTAAAAAGCCTGGGCTGTTTTTTTCTTTTTTGCTTCTCGCAGGTGAACGAGGCTGAAGACGAGCGGCTGCGGAGCGAACGAGAGCACATGCGTGTCACCCAGCTGTGTCAGGCGGCCGAGGCTCACGTACAGACGCTGCAGAAATCCCTCAAGAGGACCATCATCAAGTCCAAGCCTTATTTCGAGCTCAAGGTCCAGCTTACATCCATATTGGAGGTTAGCCAAGTTTTTGTGTTTTTATGCACTTCGATCGGATGGAACCCATCAGATGATATTTG
The DNA here is from genome assembly GCA_030068045.1 of Platyallabes tihoni. NCBI lineage: Eukaryota > Metazoa > Chordata > Actinopteri > Siluriformes > Clariidae > Platyallabes > Platyallabes tihoni. The sequence continues at coordinate 8,945,278 of JAQQZS010000003.1, forward strand.
TGTGGTGAGATTCTGAGTAAATGTTTACTGAGAACGAATGACTGCGGTTCATGTATACATTTTGTAAGTTGCGTTTAAAAGACAAGGAGGTGTCTAAAATTACAACTAAACCCTTAGACTATTTCTAAAAAAAAATAATAGTGTCGAAATTGTTTGCATTAGAAACTGTAATTATACATTTCGCCATTCACTTTTACATTTCAGCATTTGACAGACACGACTTACATTTTTTTTTATCATTACACATCTGAGCAGTTGAGGGTTAAGGGCCCAACAGAGACGACTTGATGGTGCCGGGGTCCAAACCTGGAACCTTCCGATCAGATGGCCAAAAGTATACCATAAAACCAATATGTCATTCACACAATTGTACAGACTGTCTCTGTATGCTGTAACATTTAAGACACCCAAACCTGTTCCAGTATAACGATGTACATACACAGAGCAAACTCCATGAAGACATGATTTGACAAGTTTAGGGTGAAAGAATTCAAATTGCCCTCACACTCCTGACCTTAACTCGATTGAACACCTCTGGGATGAACTGGAACACTGAGTGCGCCCCAGGCCTCCTCTCCTGATATCAGCGCCTGATCTCAGTAATGCTTTTATAGCTGAATGAACACAGTGACAATCCAAAAACTAATAAAAAGCCTTCCCTGAAGGGTAGGTGTTATTGTAACCTTAAAGGGTGATTCATCTGGAACGGGATGTTCGGTAGGTTTATGGCTGTGATGGTCAGGGTTCCAGGAACCTTTGGCCATTTAGTGTGAAGGTGTAAAACAAAAGTGTAGTTTCATCCCTGTGCATAGTTCCTGCTTGGTGCATAAACATTTCTTTTCCTTTCTCTCTATATTTGATCATACCAAGCCAATTGTGCTGAGATTTCGTTCATTATGTTTGCAGAAACCTATTTCTGTACAGAATAAACCTAGTGGAAAAATAGTCAAACACAAATTTCACAAGCAGTGTGCAGAATATATAGGGATTAAAAACATCATAAATAAATAAATGCGAACAAAGTGACAGCTCGCGATGCTTCGATGAGTCGCCTAAAAAGCCAAAGCTTTTTCGTGTTAGCGGTGGAAATGATAGAGAGATTATTTTTTACATTTGTGATCATGTAATATTTAAGTTAAGTAGATTTGAAATCTATGAATCACTTACTACATATGCCAAGAACATAGAATAAAGTGCTAATTAATAAAAAGTTTCAAAGGGGGAAATTCACTTTTAAGTCATATTTTGAACATTCAGAAGATTTTTGTTAGTTTTCGATTTTCCCCCTAATGTGACCTCATTATAAAACATAACCTCCCCCAGCTTGGTGCTCATCTGTAGCTCATTTACATAGACCCTGAAACTGTTCTGAATAGAAGTGAAAGAGTAAAATAGGGGACCTTTAATCATGTGTGTTATTTACATTTATGTTTTATACAGTTCCACTGGGATTGGATAATAAATCTGTTACTATATTTGAACAGCTTTAGTGTACAAAGTTATTTTGTGATTTGATTATTCTGGTAAACATATTCCTGCATGAGCATCTCTCTCTCTCTCTCTCTCTCTCTCTCTCTCTATTTCTCTCTCTTTATTTTCCCTTTATATTTGTGCATGCCAAACTGATTGTGCTGAGACCTCTTTTATCATGTTTGCAGGAGCATAAATTGAAGGTAACTCTGTTAGAAGAGCGTGTGACTGAAGTGAAGAAGCATTATTCCTACACTCTGCAGCGTTTGGAGAAAATCAGCGAGGAGATCCACGCCCAGAGAGGACCGGACTCTACAAACGGCTCTGCGAAATCCTTCCAAACACGCAGTCCTCCGATCGGAGCCGAGGCGGTAATTACTACGAGGACTGAAACTGGAGAGCGCAATAAGACAAATGAATGGGTGGACGGCCAAGAAGCTAAGACGCGAGAGTGGGTGGAGAGGCATAGGGAGTCTGGCTGGTGGGAGGGAGGAAAACCCAGGCCATTGTCTGGAGTGGGCTCTGATTCCACCTCTGTTTTTAGCTTCAAAACCGTCGCTTCTGATTTAGAGAAGTGCGACTCTGTCGAGCATCTCGGCCAGCTGAGTGACTCTGTTAGTCTTTCTGGAGAAGAAGAGGAACGGGTGGAGACAGGAGAAGCGGAACACAGAAAGGACAAAAAGGCTGATTTTACAGAGCTTGAGAAACAAGAGCAGCTTGTTAAGCAACATCACAGGAGTGTGAGTTTGTGAGTAAGGTTCATGTCAGGGTAACGTGAAGAAGAAGGTGTGAACAGGAGTGCACGATTCAGTGATACTTGAAGACATTTCCACAGTGCACAATACGTAATGATAACATAATAATCATATAAAACAGTAGTCATAATCAACAACAAAAAAAAAGCAATGCAATGGTTTTAAACTTTTAATTGCAGAAAAATTGCATTTGAAAAAGATAAAAAAATTAAGTGATTTATTCATCTTCAGTAGCTGCTTTATTCTGAAAAGGGAGGACACGGGGTTTAAAACGGGAATAAACCCTGGATAAGACGGCAATCCGTCACAGGCGACATTTTCACTTCTATCTATTTTAGGGGGTGTAAAAGTCCAATCAGCTACTTATGACTTTGAATGACAATTTCACAATATCATGACATAATATCGTCTGTACGTTTATATCACTGACCAGCTCGCTTGTAAACCACCTGGTTACTTCTGGTTATCATTTTAAGGTATTGTCCAGACTTATGTTCCACCCGAGCTGTGTTTTGTCCCAGCACGACTTCTTAATCTACGGTCTCTGTGTCAGGGGCACCAGTATGTCAGATTTAAACTTGTGAAGAAAAATGTCCTGCATTTTAAAATCATTATCAAGGCAAGAAGTTTCACTGCGTATATTTGATTTAAACTGGATTAGTGCAGTACTGTCGATCTCTTTAGCAATTGTCCCATTTGTGAGAGCATTAGCTCTGTAATTGCACTTTGCATCAGGAAAGGGATTGGAAAGAAATGGACTTCTTGCGAATGCCTGCGATGACTAATCAGAGATGGACTTATACCCCAGATCCAGGTTCATGAAACTGAAGCCAGTGTAATTTTGTGCAGTGGTTCAGCAGGTAATTAGAGTGCAAGCACAGAGGCAAACACACTCATTTTGCAATATAGTAAGAAAGGTGAGATATTAAAAAGACCATCTGTGGTGCAGCGGATTCTGTTGATGCTGATATTAACAGCAGAACTTGTAAATGAACTGTACCAAAAAAAAAAAACACAAAAAAGCATTACTGCTTGAGAACATCACCTGATAACGTTAATAGTTACACTGCTGGCAATTCTCATAAAACTCATATTAATCAAAGCCAGTCTTTCAAATTGCTTAGAGCACCTTGTAGATATAAATAAAAAAAATTTACGGTTAGCCTTAAAACTAAAATACTGAACCGATAGTCATTTCCTTGAGTTTTCTGCCAGCCCCTTTTAAGCTCACTTTTGTTTTTTTAACCTTGTTTTCATAGATACTGACAAAAAGAATGACAACAAAAAATACAAGACATTAATAAATATTAAGTCGACGCAAAGAACACATATTTTAAACTGACCAGAGTGCTGTTATGATTTGTTCTGCATTTATTATTTAAAGTGCACAAGCCTTAAAGCCTTTCTTCAAGTTCAATCTGGTATTAAAATAGAAATGGTAGATTTTTTTGTTTGTTTGTTTTATGTACAATGGCATTTAAAAGACATTACAGGTTGGAACTGACTGACACTTAAATGGCAGCTGCTAAAAAGCAATAAACAGTCACCTCCGTAATTACCCCTCAAGTCAATTTACACCTCTTTAACCCAGACAGGCTTAAGGTCAAAAAGGCGATATTTCAATTTTCCACAAGCTGCAGAAGACAAAACCTTTGGGTGTGTGAATGAGTTTTAGAGCCGATTTGCAAAACTTAACAAAAACGATTAGGGGGTTTGAAACTACAGCACTATGCAAAAGTTTTGACCCTCTCCTCATTTCTTTATATTGTGCTTCCGGAAAGCCAGACTTCCGTGTTTTAAAAAAGATTTTTTATTTATTTATTTATTTATTTTTTATGTATTCTTCTTCTTATTATTTTTTTTTCAAACATGGTCTTGAGGAATAGCTTGAGGACGTTTTTGGCTCTCATGACCAGTTACAAAGGAATGTTTTTTCTTGTTTAAGCCTCACAGTGTCCTATGAAACATTAAATCATAAAAACCATCTAACTTAAGGTGTAAACCAGTGAAAAACAGGTGCAGATGATGCTAAATGATGAGGTGATTAGTATCCTGTTGATGCTGAATGCTGATTGCTTGGAACAGATGAGAGGGGAAATGAGGTTGCCGCTGAGGTTGTTACATAAACAACCAATTCCTAAAATATATCTTTAGGCACTTGGCAGCCTGTTGCAGTAAAACATTTGTTCCTATTTCTTTAATTTAATCTATGTTATTTCATTTAATGTGAAGAAATGAAGGGTGGCTCAGGACTTGCATAGTGCTGTATATGAAAAGATACAGTATGATCTCCAATCTTAAGCCACTGATTTGGTTTGCTTTTGATTGAATCTGTTGTGTCACAATAATTTCAATTACAAAAAAACATCGATAAATTTTTTATTAACGATATGATACTGTCTATGACAAGATATATTATTAGCCTCTGATTGATATGTGACAAACTTTATTCTGAGTTCTGTGGTAAAAGCCTGCCGTTAATTCGCGCATGATGATGAAACTGTTTTAAGTGTGAAAGTTACAGGCAAATCACCTTCATGGCCTATACAATTGTTTGCATATCAGTTAAAGAAGTCTAATCGATTATACACAGATCAGGCAAAACATTAAAACCATTAATGTGGGGTGGGGCCACCGTGGATCGGACGTCTTTGGCACATCCTAGTTGCCACTCAGTCGGATTGGGATCTGGAGAGTTTGGATGCCGCGTTGGCGTCTAGGCCTCCTGGCCTGCTGGGCCCTATGGTGCACTGGGTGTTCTGGTGCCCTTCTCTCATGGCCAGCGATTTGGCGATTAATGCTGTATCGGCTTTTTTGTGGGATCAGACTGGACAAGCTGGCCTTTGTTCCCCGTGTGCCTTGACTCCCCATGATCCTATCACCAGTTTCTTGGTGTCTAATTGATATTCAGCGTTACTTAATTCACCTGGCAGTGGTGTTAGTGTTATGGCTGGTCAGTGTGCATCAATAATAATGATTGTGACCTCAATTTATTTCAGTCAATGCTTTTTAAATCGATGAATCGATTGAAAATGGTCGAATAATTACACCCCTAATATTGATTATCTCTAAATATAATTTTCACTGACATTGTGAATTAGTTCACTCTAATTCTCATATTGATCATGCAATGTAACTTTAACTTAAATATATATCAGTTCACTAAAAAAAAAAAAAAGCAATACTGACTGACTGACTCCTACAGGCACATGGTTGTCTCCTGTCTCCTGTTTCTATGAAATGATTTCGGTACTCGCACTGCCCTTAAAGTCTCAGTGAAATTAGCCTTAAATGATCCCATCCCTTCTTTCATAGACTGTATATTATTCAATATTAGCACACCGAGAATATGTTTTGAGTGAGATAATTGTTACCAGGGTTGAGCTTTTCAGTGTTTTAGTTTGTGTGCATCCATAAGAAATGCTGCTCTGTAGATTGCAAGTATTCTCCTTGCTTTATTGATATGTTCAGTAAATTGTTATATAAGAGTTTTCTATTGCTTTCAGTGTTCATTTATTTTTATTCAACAAGTGAAGCTTTGGTGTATCATGTTTTAAATATTAAACATGCATTCTATAGTTAAAATAGTTGTGTTATGATACGGCTGACTATTGATTATTAATAACATTTTAGATGTTTATTATTCAAGATGGTCATAGCTGTGGATTTTTGTGAACTATCTATAAGCTAGTTTGCTTTAATAACATGTATACATTTTTGTTTTAATGCCCTCTCCTGTAACGATGTTTTTGCAGTGCTTGACAGAACAATGCTTTGTTACACATTAAGTTCACGTGTAAGGTTAAGTTTCATGCAATTGAATTAGAGCTTTCTATTCATATTGTTCATGTATGGGAATATAACATTTCTTAGTTGTGTTCTTACTTTCCTCTTTTCCTCAAGACATATGAACATGTTTTATCAAGAGTGCTGCATAATCGTATTGTATAGAATGGATAATCGTATCAATAAAAACGTTTAGTTACCTCAATAATAATGAGAATTGAGACTCTGTAAAATTATTAGCCGACAGGAATCATGAAGGTCAGGTGGTCATGCTCAGATCTAAAGTTGGCCTCTTTTCTGAAAAATCTGGAGGCGTTCTCAGTAAAGCCTGCATTTCCCATTCTGTCTCTGTCCTTCAGATGACCCTAATGCAGAGAAAGATATGTCTTTGCCAGCGGAAGCAGTCATGTGATGCTCCTCCCGAGTCGAGCTGTGCGCCTGAACGGGAAGCACAATGACAATATCTTATCTCTCACATCTCACGCGTTTCTCTTATGCTTGCTGCTTGTGTGTCTCGTGAGAGAGCCCAGATATAGAGCCTGAGCAGAGTTGAAGATTAAATTACTGATAGATGTCTTCCGAGAGGGAATGTCAATATAGCTCATATCCAGTCTGACATGACGAAGGTCCATTTCGTACTCTAGAGAGACTGGGTGATGAAATGGTCACGGCATAAACCCAGAGGCATAGATATAGGATCTCCTCGATATTCCCCGTCTTCTCCCATTTGACCCCGGCTTCCCAATTTCAATCCTATACCTATGCCTCTAGGTTTATGCTGTGACAATTTCATTAGCCAGTCTGTCTAGAGTAGGAAATGGACCTTGTCATGTCATGAAAAAATCCCACCGTAAGTGCTACCATATTTACGGAATGATTTTTATAGTGGAAAATGATGAGGTTACGTTCACACTGCTGCCAATACTGGCCCAATTCCTGATCAAATCCAATTTTCTATATTTATACTACTGTATGTTTTCAGTGTGACCTAAAGTATATCTAATATTAGTCTGACAAGCTTCTAAACTCACCATATGGACAGAGGAACAGTGCATAACGTGGTAATGAAAAAATGCGATGTTATTCAGACTGTTCTCTCGTCGTGCTCTTGGTATGTTCAAATTTTCCTTTTAACTTTTTCATTTCCCTGCAGTCAGATTCTCCTACGGCTGTGTTCAGGCATTTATTTTAAGATCTCTTTGAGCACGGAGCGGATGCAATATGTACCTTCTAATTTTGCCACAGCAAATGTTTATGAAGTCTGTTCCCTCACTATCCTATCAGAATTCTTCCTCCTTTTCTGTGATGTGTAATCACGATAGATGTTGAGTTGGATTAATGTAAAAGTTGCACAAATTCTGATCTGACTGTTTAGTTTGAGGTCATGTCAGAAAAACAATTCTGTATCAGATTTAGGAGTGCACAAGGAAGTGGCCCAAATCAGAATGGAAAATATCAGATTCCATGTGGTTTGTGCTTCCCACAATGTTATAAAAGAAATCTGAGCCACATATAAAGAAAAAAAAGAAAAATATTTGATATCTTTTGCTAGCGAAGTGACTACAGCGGAATGTGGAAGGATTTTTAATATGGATAATGATTATTACATTTATTCAAAAACAAATCCAGGTTCAAGCAAAAAAAGTCGTTCATCTAAAGATAATTTTTTAACACTTATTCACTAATCGAAAAATTATTTGCACTCAGTTTAGATCTGCCCTGTGTGCGTGATGCTCTCTCTCTGCCTGCGTGTCCAGATTTCTGCACATGGGGTGGTAAAGGCCAGGGGCCCATCTGGTTAGGTACAGGACAATGACATGCAGAATATCTGATTCATTTCTTAGGGGAAATTAATGTCCTCAAAATGACAGTGCAAAGCAAGTTGCCCTTCTGTTTCACCCGTGCAACCACCTCCATGATTTATCTTATGGGTTTGGGACCAGATGTCCTCAGGATGACAGTTTTGACATTGTGTGAAATGGGTTCGATTAAAACTCCTGCATCACTTGTGATGCAGATTATATCCCGAAATGTCAACGGTGAAAGATTTTCCCTGGGACACTGAGACGGCGCTTAATTTAGGTCTGTACAGCATTGCATCTGGCTTAACACGGTGAAAATCTGACTGTATGATTGTGTGTGTGTGTGTGTGTGTGTGTGTGTGTTTTCTGGATGTGAAAATAATGTGCATTTCCATTACAAGGAAAGGGTTTTGGAGCAGAACAGATCTTATCTTCAATCCTTAATTATTCATCAACACTGTGTATAAATAGATGATGAGATGAAGATAAAGAGGAAGGGGAAAGAGAAAGACGCAACCCACCACTAATGACACTATGGTCTTAAAGCTGGTACTCTCCAAAAAAAAACAAAAAAAACAACACATAAGATATTCAACCGCATTTTAGTCTGATGGCCATTTACCAGCCGGCTGAAATTAACCAAGCAGGTCGATGATGATGATGGTGGTGGTGGTGCTGAAGGAGAGCTCCGCACACATACCCCCCCTAGCGTCGCACGACAGGAAGACTTTTTTCTTCCCCACCTGCATCCTACAAGCCCCGCCTTTTTTTTAAACGAGCTCTCTGATTGCACAGAACGTCCATCCTTCAAGTTGAGGAGAACAATCGATTTGCGAGTATGAACACTAGGGGGCGGTGTTTGTTCAACACGCATAGAAGAGAGAGAGAGAGAGAGGGGAAAAAACGTCAGGGATGGAGAAGAGTGGAAAAAAAGAAGGGAGGAGGAGGAGAGGAAGGATGGAGCGAGCGTGAAACATTTACAAGCGGTGTATTTGTATTTGTATATACCTAATATATATATAGGAAGTAAGATCTCAGATGGATTTTTATTTATTTGTATTATTTTGCAAAGCAATACACGCAGCGAGCCGCTCTAAGCCGTATCTCCGTATCTCCACTGCCTATGCAACGACGCGGGATTTGCACTATTAAATAAATCACTGCACATTTTCGTGCATGTAAACAGCCAATAAGCGGAAATTATTCTAAACGGCGTTTCTTCTTCTTCTTTCTTTTCTTTCTGTGTTTTGTTTGTTTGTTGTTGTTCTTTGCACCGGGCCTGTCAAGATATGTAAGTAAATCAGTTTGTTCTACATCTATACTGATCTGCGTCTCTACTGTATATAAACACAATGTATCTAATTTCAGTCCTCACTGCTGTCGCTGAGCTGTTTGTTTGTTTGTTTGTTTTTGTTTAGTAGCTACATAGTATTTCACCACCAACTGTTAACAACATTTACATCCAACTTCACAGACTCCACCTTCATCTACATTTATATTAGATTATCATTTATGCTTTTTGAAGTTAAATCATTATTTTATAAAAATAAAACACACACACACACACACACACACACATATATATATATATATATATTTATATAATTATTCTATAAAAATAAAACACACATATATATATACTGTATATATATATATGTGTGTGTGTTTTTATTTTCATAAAATAATTATATAAGTATATAATTATTTTAAAAATAAACACACACACATCTATCTATCTATCTATCTATCTATCTATCTATCTATATATATATATATATTATATGTGTGTGTGTGTGTGTGTGTTTTAATCTTTATAAAATAATTATATAAGTATATAATAATATAAATGTATAATCGAGTATAAATGTAGATGAAGGATGGTGGTGGAGTCTGTAAAGTTGGATGTAAATGTTGTTAACAGTTGGTGCTATGTAGCTTTTTTATGTGTTTTATTATTATACAGATCTCCATGACTATAAATCCATTAACAAAAGATATTTCATTTATCTGAAAGGCCCGGTGTCCCTCTCCATAGAGATGGTGCTGGAAAATGTCCCACTAAGTTCAATCTGCCCAGTTTTAGGGTCCAAAACATCAACCTGCTTCCTGTACAACATCCATTTTCAAGACTTTTTTCTTTTAAATGTTCAAAAGGAAACTAGGCATGATGTCGATAACTGACTTCCGCGTCCATCCATGAACCTCTGATGTCCAACTAGGGACCGTGGAGGCCATTTTATTTATTCCCATTTTTACACCCGTGGTGGGACCTCCGGTCAACATTCACACACTGTAGGCAAATTGGGAACGCCAGTTGGCCTAATCTGCATGTCTTTGGACTGTGGGAGGAAACCGGAGCACCCGGAGGAAACCCACCAAGCACGGGGAGAACATACAAACTCCCTGCAAAAAGACCCTGAGGTGGGATCCGAACCTCCACCCTGGAGGTGCAAGACGACAGTGCTAACCACTACGCCGCAATGCCACCGCCTTTATATTGGCTTTTCATTTATGTCTATGCGTTTTTTTTAATGATGCATAATTATTGTATTGCAGTACTCCATTGAACTCCACTGAAAAGACCTTGCACTTATCTGTAGTACATGTCCTTCCCCATAGAGCCAGTGCTGGAAAATGTCCCTCTAACTGTTTTAGGATCCAAAACATAAACTTGCTTCCTGTACAGCATCTATTTTCATCATTTTTTCCTTTTAAATATTCAGCAAGAACCTAGCTCTAATGTCTGTAAAGGGCTTTAAAAAGGTCCTTATATCAAATATATATCAAATTCATTGTTATCTATGTAAATGTATTTTCAGGTCTTTTTTATCTAGACCCTATTTACTTTCATTAAGCGCTTTATCCCGGTCTGGGGCGTAACCCAGGAACACTGGGTGTGAGGGCGGGAATGCACCCTGGATGGGATGTCAGGAACAATGATTTTGTGTGTGTGTGAGGAAGAGATAGTGTACATGTCTAGTGTAGTTTAAAGTGTTTTTATTTTTAAAGCATATAAATGTGTTAATGAGTAAACATTAGGACTGCAAATTTTTTAAGTAAACAATCACATTATTATCACGATTATTTTGACACATGTTGCGATTTCGATTTTAACTATGATATGTAACTATTTAATGTACCGGTTTGCATTCAGATATATTCATCTAAGCTAAAAGCAAATAATGGCACAAATGATCTCATTTAAAGGATGTTTGCCAAAACTCTACATAAATTCCTGATTATGTATACGTATATTTGTGTGTGTGTTGATTAATGTAGTTTGAAGTGTGTGTAGTTGGACTTGGATGGATGATGGAGATTTCTGTCACATAGCCGCAGTGTTACAATTCAGAGACCCTGAGGACATGTTTAAAGTTTAACCGTGTCCTCTGATCCTCGCTGCAGAGTTTCCCTCTGTTTCCCACTGTTAGCCTGGCAGGATACACTCATATCACTCTCTCACTCTCTCTCTCTCTCTCTCTCTCTCTTTCACTTTATATTTCTGTATTTTCTGTGTTTACTTTTCATTTCTTTCTTTCTTTCTTTCTTTCAGAAAATAAAAGATGTCATCTTGCATAATAGGCGGCACGGTGGTGTAGTGGTTAGCACTGTCGCCTTGCACCTCCAGGGTCTGGGTTCGATTCCCGGCCAG
>JAQQZS010000003.1:8967165-8988440 GCA_030068045.1 Platyallabes tihoni
TATTTATTTCATAATGTCCTATTTATTTATTTCATGTCCTATTTATTTATTTCATGTCCTATTTATTTATTTCATCATGTCCTATTTATTTATTTCATTTTGAACACTTTGGAGTTCCATATATTTAACAACAGTTGGTCTCATGATGAGGCTTTTCAGAGTTGTACTGATGATCAAGCTTAAATTGAATTAAAAAATTTTACACGGGAAGAATCAAGAATGTCAGGAAGAAACCTTGAAATGAACTCTAAACTAAAAAATAAATAAATAAATAAATACATTTAGGTGCCAGATGTCGTTGGTCAGTGGCAGAAATACAGCAGTTCAAATAGAAAAACCATCAAAAGTAATCTAACAGAAGTCAGTCATAATATGTGATAAATAAGTGTAATGTAGGGGTATAGAGCACAAAAAAGCTTTTAATATAATTAAGGATTATCAGACAAGCTATTGCGTGTCTACTGTAATTGCCAAAATTCAGAACATAGCAGGAGTTTAAATGGGAGGTGTGACAGTGTGTATGGTCTGTCAGGAGGGAGTATTGCGCACCCAGATGACTCTGAAATGGCCCTGAGTTCAGGAAGTAGTCACAGCACCTCAGGATTCTGCACTCGCATTATCTCAGGTAGCAGGATGTAGAGCTTAGCAAGATTGTTGAACAGTGCATGACATATGGTGTATATGATAATCGTAGCGCAAGCTGAGACTCAGACATGTCTGGATGTAACAGCTTAACTAAAAGGGATATGCAGAAGGCAGCACAGAGACGAGGGCATCCTGAGACATCATTCCCTCTGCAGCACCATCAACAACCTGAATTGTGCCTTAGACTGGTGGGATTACAACAACGGCATCCCAATTTGCCGTATTTCAATATTCTACAAACCTCCAGATCGGAACCCTTTATCTAAAGCCAGAGGTTAATCCCCAACTGAACATATTTTAGCATATTATTCAGAGTTTGTCATTTCTGTGTGCAGGTCAGGGTAGCTTTGTGGGAACGTCTCCACTCTTATCACTTGGTACTGTTAGGGAGCCAGTAGTGTACGATCAATAGATCACAAGTCATAATCGATTATGATTTATTTGAATAATAATAATGGTTTATTTCCGCAATGGTGGTTTAGTGGTTAGCACTGTCGCCTTGCACCTCCAGGGTCCAGGTTTGATTCCTCAGTGTCTGTGTGCATGGAGTTTGCATGTTCTCTCCGTGCTTGGTGTGTTTCCTCCGGGTACTCCGGTTTCCTCCCACAGTCCAAAGACATGCACTGTCTAATTGGCTAATTGGTGTTCCCAAATTGCCCGTAGTGTGTGTATGCGTGTGTGGTTCTTGACCAGATGTCCTACCATGGTCGTAAAAAGAGGAATAAATACAATCTTCACCCTTGGGCTTCCTGGTCCCTCGTTGGACTACAGAGGTTCCTAGATGGATGGATGGAATGATTTACAGTGGGGCAAAAAAGTATTTAGTCAGCCACCAATTGTGCAAGTTCTCCCACTTAAAAAGATGAGAGAGGCCTGTAATAATTTTTATCATGGGTATACCTCAACTATGAGAGACAAAATAAGAAAAACAAATTCAGAAAATCACATTGTAGGTTTTTTTAATGAATTAATTGGTAAATTAAAATCAAGGCAAGGCAAATTTATATGTACATTTCATACACAATGGTAATTCAAAGTGCTTTACATAAAAGAGAAGAAAATAATCATAAAAAGGAATAGAGAATAATAGCAATAAAACCTTTTTCATTATTTAAAAATGTATTTAAAATAAACATGAAAACAGATTGCAATGAAGCTTTTAAAACTATTTAAAATTTGATGTAGAATCAAAATAAAACACTTAAACCAAAATAGTAGTTAGTGTTGACAAAATTGGGTTAATAAGATCATCAAAATGATTGCCATGAAATTCTAGATGTTGCATTTTCATCTAATTAAAATTAATAGTAGTGGTAAGGAAAAGTCACAGGTAATCATCGAAAGTCAGAGAAATGTGTCAGCACGCTGTAGATTTACATTAAAGCCTATATGTCCTGACACAAAGCACAACATTCAGATGTTGTTCAATGTTGTTTGTAGATAACGCTACCCAATGGATATATACAGGCATAAAACACCACAGAGCCTCCTGTCATAGGAGAATAATCGAGTGTGAGGTGGCGTGATGCTTCCTGTAGTTGATTGATTCTATTCTTACAGTAGGTCAGTACTGCTCGAAATGGTTTATTTACTCTTATACCACAATTTACCAACAATTGCAATGTTTAATTAAATTATATTACAGGAATATGTAGTCTATTTGAACAAATTCACACGAGAAGAAGTGCTGCTGTACTTAATATGAGCACAGCTGTGATGCAATCATAGCCACGAGGGTATGATATTGAGTCCACAGCAGGACCTTGAGTGTGATATTGCTTTTATTCAACAATTCTACCAATGGCATTTATTATCTACAGATTATGATTAGCTTTTTTTTTTTTTTTTAACTTAACTAGTTATTTTGCTCCACCAACACATATAGCGACCAACAGGGGTGAAAGTAGTTATGGATTCATACACATACTCTGTATATTAGCTAAAGGGGGAGGGGACAGTCCTGAGAAAAGTATAACATTTACTTTATATTTCCACTTATTCCACTTTAGAATAGCCTTAGATAACTAACTGTTAAGGGGTTGAATCCCAAATAGTGTTAAATAGATAGCTAATGTGCTATGTACGGTGTAGATTCACACACTAAATAGTGTCCTTGTTCATTGGGGGCACAAAATGCCTGTGAAGAGGAGTGATACATACACTGATTAACCCCATAGCATTACTACCATCTGCCTAATATTAAGTACAGTAGGTCTCCTCTTTTGCTACCATAACAGTGATGCACTGTGTGTTCTGACACCTTTCTTAATTCTTTCATTAATCTTTTCATCAATTTGATCTCCACTAGCACTTATATTGGATTGGACTACAAGGGCATCAGTGGGCCTTGGTCCCTAGGATTACTTTTTGGTACTTTTTGGACAAGTGCAGACCAGGAATGTCTCAGTTCTCTAGCCAAATCCTTATGCTTGCTCATTTTTTCTGCTGCCAACACATCAACCTCGGGAAAAAGTTCCACCTTTGCAATGAGATATTGAAAATGTACTTACTGTAAGAAGGGGAAAATTGTGATGGCTAGACGACTGGGTCAGAGTAATTCCAAAACAGCTGGTCTTGTGGGATGTTTCCAGGCTGCAGTGGTCAGGACATACCAAAAGTGATCCAAAGAAGTAAAACCGTTGAACTAGCAACGTGGTTATGGGTGACCAAGGCTCACTGTAGCACATGGGGAGTGAAGGCTGACCTGTGTAGGTCTGATACAATAGAAGAACATGCTGGTCCAAAAAGAAAGGTGTCAAAACAGATCAATACTGTTTTAGTGGCAAAGAGGGGACATACTCAATATTAGGTAGGTGGTTATAATATTATGGCTGTATTGTTAAATGTAACAGTGCTGTTACGCTCTGTATCAGCACTAATGGAATGCCTCTTCTCCAATCAAATTATGTGATTGAAATTAGCTGTTGTTTAATTAATACAAAGGAATTTCTGTGAGGCAAGTTACTATCTGTTATCCCTTTTAATGTAGTACTGTAGCTATAATGACAGTTATCAAATATTGACCACTGTACTTTCATCTCTCTCTTGACTTAAATAAGATGCAGCTTGGCATATTAGTAAGTACCTGGATAGTGCAAAAGCTCCTGTCCTGAAGACTTACTGACCTTTTCAAAGTGCAGACACTGGTATAGAATATGGTACAAAAGTCGGCTGCACGTGAAAAGAAATGCTAAAATCAAAGCTGCCTTTAGAAATAATGGAATAACAAGATTTCTGCCTAAAAATACCTAAAAGCAGCTTTTTTTTTAAAGCAGCAGGTCCTTCAAGGAAAATGTCACCATAACATCAAATACATTTTTATTAAACTATTTATTATTAGCCTTAGGTAAAGTCCACCATACAGGCCTCTATGACTGAGTTGTTATTATAGAAAACATACAGTAACATTCTACATATTCAAACTCCTGTCTGAAATGCTGTTATAATAAATTCATTTAAGAATTTAATTGTCTTGTGATATACAGTATAATTAAAATAATAATGGTCCAGTTACTAAGGGCTAAATCCTCAACGAAGTACACTATTGATTCTGGTTAGAACACAACAACCTAGGTTTTCCCACACCAACCATGGCAAACATGTCTGCATGAACCTAGCTTTGCATGTCATGCTGGAACAGCCTTGGGCCTCTTATTTCCAGTAAAGGGAAAATGTAATCTTGTACAAAGACATCCTATACGCTAGTGTACCGACAGCAATTTGTGGAACGCAGACATGTGGCTCTCAACGGCAGGTGTTCACATACTTTCGACCATATCGTTTAATTGATGGATTTGCTTTTCATAAAAGTATCTGCTAAAATTGTAGATAAATTGAAGCCTTGAGAAAAGGATGTTACTGGTAGACGACACATAGGGGTCGAGTCCTCGTCCATCATACGTCAAAGTCCATCAGACGTCATTGTCATATGTTTCTTCTATCCGCAACTCTTCCTAAACCATTCATTGGTGTTTGACCAAACCGTTACAGCCTACACTATACACTAGACATAGCATGTGCAGTGGGCAGATGACACGTCTACCTTGGAAATTTTTTGTAAGTGAAAATGTAGGTGTTTCCAGTTGGGTGAGTGGAAATGTTCTTTGATTGGGTTTGATATTTATATTATACCACCAGTTTTTCTTATTTTTATAAATGCTGCCGGTAATTAGGGAGCTGACTGCATGAAAGTAGTTAGGCATGTTGGGCACAGTGAGATCTCTTAGCTCTTAGTAATTATCTAGCTTCATGGTAGATGTCACTTGGTGTTCTTTCGTTAAATACCAACTAAAGATCAGGAGTAAATAATTCATGACTGGCATGTGGAGAAACTGGAATTAAGCTCCGATACATGGAGAGTGGGAATTCAAGTGAGAGAGTGACTAGACTGAGAGAGAGAGAGAGAGAGAGAGAGAGAGAGAGATGCACCAAATGTCACCGTAGGAGATCAGGAAGGGCTACGGTCACCTTTAAAGGGCAGCCCCCCTGTTTGTGTTCCTGAAGGCAAAGCAGTCACAGTGTACCTCATGCTCTCTTGTGTGCTAATAAGAGTCAGATGACAGAATCCTATAGGATTGAATATGAGATATGAATCCTGTAATTAAAAGTCATACTCTTATTAGATTTTACAAAAAAAAAAAATTGATAGCCAAACCTAAATAAACAGGTTGAACCTAATCTCAGTCTATTGCATCTGTAGCATCTGTATGATTTCTGTGTAATTATAATGGAAGATTTGCATACGTTATTTTCATTATATAGCAGAATATTCTTTGTATGTTATCAAGACTTTGGGCACAAGGAGGGGTACACCATGGACAGGGTGCCAATCCATCGCACGGCGATCTATGGCATTTAGCTTAACCTGCATGTCTTTGGACTGTGGGAGGAAACCGGAGTAAACCAAACACAGGGAGAACATACACACTCCACACACACACACACACACACACACGGACTTGATGTGGCAATCGAACCCTCGACGTGCAAAGGCCACAGCGCTAACCACTACCTCACTGTATTACCCAAAAAACTGTTCTTATGTACTTTTAGAAAGTTATTGTGAAAAGTATTCCCATTTATGTAAAGAATTATCTATACAGGATTACAACCTAATTTACAAATACATTTGACGGCAGAATCCATTAAAGCAGTGAATAGCTGTTCTGCCTCACGAGTCCCCGGTTCGACCTAAAGCTACAATGTGATGTTCTGTACTCCCTGTCTCATGTTTTTCAGTTTCCTCCCACCTACCTAAAAGCACACTAGTAGGTGGATTGAGATCAATTGCCCCTAGGTGTAAATGCACGTGTGAATGTGTGTGTGATGGGGCGATGTGATGGATTGGCTTTCTGTCCAGGGATTTATTTCTGCCTTGTACCTAGTTCTCCCAAGATAAGCTCCGGATTCATCATGACCCCGATCAGGATAAAGCTGTTACTGAACGTGAGTGCGGGTGGTTCTCAAATTGGTGTCCAGGGATCTGCGAAACCACAACTCAGCATTACGGAAGCTACTTTTTTTTTTTTTTTAAACTGTTACTCTGTTTAAACCAAATCTCAAAATAAAAACTCAAAAATAAGTTGGCCTAAAATTCTTGTCACTTGGATCTGGCCAGTGGAAAGTGACGGGTGTTCAAGTCAAACCGGGACTTTTGATTGTGCAGAATAACAGAACATACAGTAATGCACTTATCCCAGCGTATCTAGTACAAAAGTACTTGGACATCATCAAGGTATAAAGTTTTCTCATTATGCCACAGCCATGATCAGACTGCTTGCTTCCTCCAGGAACTCCTTTAATGGTCCATCTGGAAATGGCTTGGAGAGAGGTCAGGATTATACAGGGGATGTGGCAATAACTCCCAGCTGAGTCATGTGCAAGTGATATTGGTTAATGACTGTGTGTACAGTTCCCATGGACAGATGCATCTCTTCCACACGTTGGTGCCAGGTTATCCATCTATTTTCAAGGAACAAACGTTCCACATGCTGAATATTCATGGGAACAGTGCAGTGGAATCGTCATTCACGGACATATGGATTTTTAAAAAACCTTTGCGCTTTTTTACTACCGTACTGTGGTTGAAGTCTTCTGTAAATATCAATCAGTTTTACCCCTTCATTCATGAGAAATTTAAAAACGAGTCCCGGTTTGACTTGAAACCCTCGTATATTACTCTACACATATTATTATAATATTTTTACAAAAAAGTCTGCGCTGAGGGAGTCATGTGATTTAATATTATTGGCCACAAAATGTCTGTTAAACCCCCGAATTAACGTGTTTACGTAGTAAATGTTTTTCTACTCCTTTACTACAGCAGCACGGAGACTTCAATTGTAAATAAGTTTTGAGTAAACAGTTTTTTTTTCAGTTTCTTTCTCAGTACAGAGAAAGGTGTAAAAATTCTTGCCGCTGGCAATCGCACTTGCACTAGAGGATTCTCAATCTGTCAGTTTGCACGACACTTATTGTAGTCTGGCATTGTGTGTGTGTGTTGTATCAGTGGATTTCACGTGTCATAATATCCTGTAATATTGATACGCTTGCTGCGAGTTGGTTTTCTGTGGTGCACTAATGTTGGCAGGTGTCTGTCACCTATAATACCTGACCGAGCAGCAATTCTGTCCCACAACCCTGAACGAAAAAAAGAAAGAAAACACATTCAGTGTTTTAGTGGATTTATGTTGTAGTGGCTTCAAGGCATGACCACAAAACCCAGTGGAAAATGAGCCTACATTATTCCGTCAATATCAGTTATTTGACAGAGATCATGTAGGCTGCTACTTGATTTATCGGAGAGGGGCATGCTGTGAGGTGCCGCTGTTAATGCCATGAGAGATTGATTGTTTATCTGAGTAAGCTTGGTTGTGTTCGACAGAGAGAGAGAGAGAAATAGAGGGAGTGTGTGTGTGAGAGAGAGAGAGAGAGAGGTGAAATGCAAGAGAAAAAGGTGGTATTGACTGGTTATGCAATATTCCTCAGAACTTTCTGAACTGAAATATTCAAACTGTTCTAAGGTTGCATATAACACAAATGAGATCTTTATGTTTCCTCAAGATACAGTAACCTATGGATTGTGCAAAAATACAGTACAGTATTTACTGTATTTTGCACACATGTCCAAGCTGTCTACAGTAAATTCTCCGGTGATTAATTAATTCTTTTTATTAGGAGCCAGTGAGTGCATCTAGGTATTGTGTGTCTGGTATATTTATCTTCTTCTGCACACATTAGATTAATTATGTAGATTTTCAAAATGCATAAACAGAATTGCATCAGTGGATTCTAAGGCATACATGTCCTCAGGTTATTATTAAAATGTAATGAAGAATAAGGTAAACGGTATATAACAAGCAATAGCCTGATGCAATAAAAATAAATAGATGGTTGGTGAATGTGTGGTTTTGTAAGCTTAGTGATCTATTCAAATTTCAACTTGTTTTTTTGACAGTAGGTGTAACATGACACTGTTTTGGGACCTAGTTAAAAAACTACTTAGGGAAAAATCATAGTTGTATTATTATTTTTTAATAATTCATCGCTTTGTTAATGTGCATGGAGTGGAGTGTGTGTTCCCTCAGGGTTTCCTCTGGGTACTCCGGTCTCCTCCCACAAACATGCAAAACATGCCCATAGTGTGTGTAAATGAGTGTGAGTGAGTGTATGCTCGTGTGCCCTGCGATGCTTCAGTATTCGCATCCAGGAGGTACCCCATATACAGTCCAGGCTTCCTGCAACTCTGTATATGATAAGCGGTATAGAAGGTTTTGTTAATATTACATTTCTTTGAGTATTAATGATGTTGAACTTGTACAAGGTTTGAATGATGACCAACCCTTTTTGAGGACATACAAATACATTAAAGGAAAAAAAATAACCCTGAGTGACTTGCATATCAATTTGACATGTGTGAAATGATGTTCAAAGGCATCAAAGGCATATTTGTTTCAAATGCAACTTTCATTGACTTTCCCCCCCCATTAATTAGATGTGGTGATTAGTATACTGTATGTAGTGATGTCAGGGTTGAGCCAAGTTTCTGGATATTCAATATGAAGATTATTGTCCCTTATTTTATGTTGGATTTCTTATTATAACTGCTGAAATATTGTGAATGTCAAAAAGCTTTTTTTTAAAGAAGTTAATCGTGAAATATAGTGATTCAATAAATTTTTTGTTGAAATATCTGCTACACAAATTGTACACACTGTACACAGCTTTTCTGGCACAAGAGTATAATCCAAACTTTTTGTACATAATGATCTCAGCTTGCATATTTTAACAAGGCAGCACACACTTGCACGGTAGTGGTAGTGTTCCCACCTCACAGATCCAGGTTTGATCCTGAGCTTGTGTGAAGTCTCTGTTAATGTTTTCCATAAGTTTCTTCTTCTGGGTTCTCTGGTTTCCTTCCATCTCAAAATAACATGTCAGTAAATTGAAACGACACTAAGATCAACTTCACCTAGCTGTAAGCGAATGCACTTGCATGGTGCCCTGTAATGGACTGGTGTCCCTCTTGCCTCATATTCAATTATCCTGGGATAGGATCCAGATCAGGATAGTGTGATTACTGGAAGCGAGTGAATTGGCAAGAACATGACAATTATTTCAATATAAAGATTTTATTATTCAGGGTAAATCTTTCTATAGGAAATAATTCAACATGTGTAAAACCATCCATCCATCCATCTACCCATCCATCTAGGTACCTCTGTAGTCCAACAAGGGACTGTGGAGGCCAGTGATTACCATTGTATTTGTTCCTAATTTACAGCCATGTTAGGACCTCTGGTCAACATTCACACACACGCATTCACACACTGTGGGCAATTTTGTAAGGCCGATTAGCCTAATCTGTATAACTTTGGACTGTTGGAGGAAACCCAGAGGTTACCCAGAGGAAAGCCACTAAGCACGAGGAGAACATATAACATGCACACAGACCTGAATCGAACCCGGAAGGAGGTACGAGACGAAAGTGCCTCATATCATGCTGCCAAAAGCATACAGAGATGCCTTAATGAATTTGATAAGGCAGGGGACAATATGACATGAAATTTGAACTCAGCGTGCACCTCTCTCTCTCTCTCTCTCTCTCTCTCTCGTTCTCTCTCACTCACTCGCTTGCTCTCTCTCTCTCTCTCACTCTCTCTCTCTCTCTCTGTAAATATATATAGCCATGCTCTCCCTCAACAGTGCTGTACTTCTCCAGTGCTGCTTGAAGCTGTTTTTCTTTCTTTCTTTCTTATCTTCGTTTCCAGCGGATTAAAGGATTAGACTTGCATGCATTATTATTTCTTTTTGCAACATTTTGAATAATCAGACCTCTGATCTAAATAACACGCTGTAAGACGCTGTTCACACTCTGACTAGATTAGACAGCGTTAGTGATTTACTGCTTTGGGGAATCATCTAACGTTGCACGAGCCTGCCTCCGATTGGACCCGGGTGATGTTTAGTGATATTTCTCGGTAATGATGCACGTGCTGGTTTGGGTTGTTTAAGCGCTCGAGCTGTCGCACTGTGATAAACTTGCCTTCGACGTACTGTACATGCATATTATTAGAGTTGCGATAGCAGTCGATTATGTCAGGACGCGGTAAGACGCGGCGCGGCGCGCGCACATGCCCGTGCAGTGCTCCGAGCTCGCGCTGACGCGCACTGACGGACCGCTTTCTGTCAGTTTGCGTTCGAGTGTAAACGCTTGGAGCTTTGCCGCGTTCGTCTCTAACAGTCCGGTAGCGTCCATGGAGATCCCGGGTGATTTCAGGAACCTGTGCATGAGCATTGCGCTGTGTTGGTTTACATTGCTGCTCTCCTGGCCGTGTGCGGTTGCAGGGAAGAAGAAGCTGTACATCGGCGCGCTGTTCCCCATGAGCGGAGGCTGGCCGGGGGGACAGGCATGTCTACCCGCCGCGCAGATGGCGCTCGAGCTCGTCAACAACCGCACTGACATCCTGCCCGACTACGAGCTCGAACTCATCTATTACGACAGCATGGTAAGGAAAGAAAAAAAACTTATTGCACTTTTATACATAAATCCTTATTAAAAACAATTCAAGTGTAATGTGAGACAATAACTCTTTTCACTCTGTCCATCATCACAGCATCACTGCATAACATCACAGATCTGGGTGACTAACTATGAGTACCACCAGTCAAACTATTTATTTTTTATTAAATTATTTTTATACATAGATTACAGTAGATTGGAAATGCTTGAGAATTCCTTTGAATCTAATCTCTATTTTACTTACTGATGGTTATTAATCTAGTAACCCAGTGTAAAGATCCGTCCAATGCCCGAAACTCCAAAGCACTTTTGCACTGTACTGTAAGTCCCTCTGGATAAGAGCGTCGGCCAAATGCCTAATGTACAGTAAATCTAAATGTCTATCTATAACACTTGTGCGATTACACATTAACTAAAACTGGATGTGACAAACAGGAGTAACCTCCACCATATGACCCAACAAAAAACAAAACAAAACAAAACAAAACAGAGAGCTTTAAAAAAAACAAGGATACATGAGGATACAGCCGTCACCCACAGTTCTCCATGAAAGAAAGGAATAGTAGAGTCTGGTTTTTTCCCCCAACATGATGCATCCGTAAGGTTGCAACTGTTGAAGTGTTCTGTATACTCACATTTCTAACCTCTAAATGGTTTCCTGTACAAACATGGCGATAATAATAATAATAATAATCAGAATCGGAATCGGAATCTGGTTTTATTTGCCAAGTACGTTCGCACACACAAGGAATTTGATTCCGGCTGTTTGTGTACAAACCAACATAAAAAACTGTTAATTTATTATAGACAAGACACTAATTACACAACATTCAATAACTGTACAGATTAAATAAAGACCAGAAAAAAGTCTGAGTATGTACAGTAACAGATCTACACGAAGTGTACATAAAGTGAGTGTGCAAGATAGTGCAAGTAACCATAGTGTGCATCACATGTGTTAAGTTGTGCAAATAACAGTAATTTACAATAGGAAGTAAGAAGCATGTAAGAAGCTTGCTTTTATACAATAAACAGTACAACATCTTCGATTAGTGGAAAAAAACTGTGCTGACCAGTAAGGTGTAATTGCATTAAGTCAAGTTCAATAATAATAATAATATCAATAATAACCAAAAATACACGGCACAGTGCTTTGTGGTTAGCATTGTGGCCTTTCACCTCCAGGGTCGAGGTTTTGATTCCCATACTGTATCTGTGTGCATGGAGTTTGCATGTTCTCCACGTACTTGGTGAGTATCCTCCAGTTATTCCGGTTTCCTCCCACAGTCCAAAGACATGTAGATTTGGCTAATTGGTGTTTCCAAATTGCCAGTAGTGTGTGACTGAGTGTGTGTGCATGTGTGCCCTGCAATGGACTGGCACTCTGTCCAGGATATAGCCCACCTCATGCTTGAAGTCTTCTGGGATAGACTCGAGGCTTTTCGTGGCCTCGTACCGGGTAAGTGGTATTGAAATATAATGAATGGGTAAATGAATGAATGAATAGTAATAATAATAACAATAATAATAGCTCCCTTTCGTCTACTCTCGTCAAAGGGTCGCCACAGCGGACCCTCCAATCCGTACAGAACTTTGGCACGGGTTTACGCCGGATGCCCTTCCTGACGCAACCCTCCCATTATATCCAGGCTTTAATGGATTGCAATTAAATAAATTATTGCAAACTTAAAATCCCTGCTCTTCCAGTGACAGTGGAATAAATTTATTTGTAGAATAATTAAGAAATCAAACACAGCATGTTGTGCTGTTATGGGAAGATAATTAACAGTAGTGTGGTATTACGCTTTATCATACCACACTTGATCCAGGAATGTTATCTTATGTTGCAGCCACTTTGCCAGCCGTTAAATTTTGTATTAATTAAAAATTTAATCATTTTACATTTTATCGGGTGTGCGGAGTGTCGAGACAAATTAGTCCCTACTGTTCCTTTCCCTCTTCAGTCTCTTTGTTTTCTCTGCCTTAATACAAAGGACAAAAAAACCATAGTCTGTGGAAATGGAAAATCGTTAAGGTCTTTTGTGTTGAAGTCTCTCCCGGTGTGAAAAGTTGAAAACGACACCCAAGACTCTATCGATAGATATTAAATAAACATCTATACAAAAGCCACAATATAATTGAGATAATAGTTTTGTTAGGAATAGGAACACATTAAAACTATAGTGTTAAAACAAATACACTAATATAAACCTGTGGTTTGAATTTCAGCTTTATTCTCAGAGCTGTTTTTATAGAAATGAATTAGAATTGAGAATGCAACTGCGCTGTGTAATAACACTGGGTAATTTTATTTATATTCCTTTAGGAGTTTATTACAATTATCTTTCTTTATTATAAAGATGCTAGGTAATATCAAACAGACCCTCTGTTGAATAAAAAACCTTCAGCTACTATTAGTGTACTAAAGCTTAATTTTATATATATACACAAACATTTTGATTAAACCATGGGCATGTGCTGGATATTTTTTTATTTAAATGAGAAAAACAGCTCTTGTAGTTGTATGAGTCTCAGTTGATCGTGCTGAAGAAGAAGAAAAAGAAAAAACATGAAACCAGAAAAAAAAAAACACTTGAGTAAGCGTAATATTAAAATAAGAATCGTTCACTGTGAACTTTAGAGAACAGGTATATTAATATCGCTTAAGGTCAGTAAACAGAGAGGGAGCTGTTTTGGAGTGGGATTGCAGCAGGTCTGAGTTTGGTGGAGAGCACTCTGCATTGGAATCACTCTCAGCGGTGAAGAGCGAGGAAAAGGAAAGAAAAGTTGGCATGGCAACAGGCACCAATGAAAGCGCTATGCACGCTGAAGTGCATTTTTGTAAATCTTACACCAATAATATGAAGAAATACTTTTGTAGATTAGTGTGTGGTGAGAGGTGAAAACCTAATGCGTCCATATTTCAGACGAATAGGAATACTGAGCTCTGAATTCTGGAGGAAGGAGTTGAAGATTCTTTCATTTACATTTACACACTGCACTGACTTTACTGACAAGTGAGATGGAATACAATCCAAGCGTGGAGCCGAAGAGCTGGGGCATAAAAGTCTTGTTTAAGGGTCCAACTGTGGCGCTCGAAGAGTCTTGGATTTAAATGTATAACTTTCCACGCTCAAGCATGATACTTTATCTGCTATGTGAGTATTGTTCTCTTATGAAATGTGTTTATAAAACACATGATGAATACAGTATAAACTTTGCAAATGATACTTTGCAAAGAAAGCAATGATTCAGTACATTCTGAATAGCTAGGGCATTAATAAATGCACTCCCAGGGACATCTGTGACCTGTCTTAACTCATTAAAAATAGTAGAAATTTGAGACCTTTAAATTTAACATGTAAATATAACTTATCCTGAATCTCACTCACTCATCTTCTATACTGCTTAATCCTGTATTCAGGGTCTCAGGGGGCCTGGAGCCTATCCCAGGGGGCTTAATGTATGAGGCAGGGTACACCCTGGACAGGGTGCCAGTCCATCACAGGGCACATACACTCATTCACACACTATGGGCAATTTGGGAACACCAATCAACATGTCTTTGGGAGGAAACCGGAGTACCCGGAGGAAACCCAACAAGCACGGGGAGAACATGCAAACTCCATGCACAGAGACGGGAATCGAGCCTGGCCGAGAATCAAACCCGAACCCTGGAGGTGCAAGGCAACAGTGCTAACCACTACACCACCGTGCTGCCATATCCTGAATCTAAATTTAGAAAATATAACCACTGAAATTTATGCTCAATTAGACAAACTCAGCACTAGTATTCACATTTCTTATGAACATTTTGTAAGGCATCATACCTGATGTTGTTAAATGCAGAGATGCTTTGCTTCTTAAGTGCAGTGGTTGTTCTAGGCCAATTCTGATAAAGTTGTCTGGTTGTATTACATCTTCTGTTGGTAGTTTTAAACCCATTTTGGGATTGAAATAAAAAAAAAAAAAAAAAAAAAACACAAATACATTTTGTAGAAGGAAAAGGATGCGTGACATCCAGGCCACACTCAATTTAAAATGCACTTTTATGAAATTTGAAAAAAAAAGCAAGTGGCCACTTAAAGAGGTTAATATACACTAAATTAGCTCAGATATGTCAAAAGCTGGCAGTATACACAGCCAGAGACAAAGATAATTACCCAACGTATATCTGGGTGCAGAATTAAACTTGCTGCGTTGCATGAAAGGATGTGATGTGTTTTTTTGTGATCACTGTCATACAGTATGTTTAAATTCTAAGGCATGTTCTAATGCCTTTTTCAGCTCCTTCTATGTTTTAAAAACGAGTTCACTACGGTGTCAGTTTTCACAGTTAGACAAGTCTGCATGCTCAAGTCAGGAATCCAGGGGAAAAAATGTGGTTATAAAAACATTTTATTACTTTTCGAACTTGAAGCTCCAGAATGCTTTCTCCCAGTGACATTTTAATTCACATGGGTATTATATGATTAGTGTCTTTCCTTGAGAGACTCAAGTAACTGCATATTCAAACAAGATCATAATCGAAATAGCTTTTGGTGCCAGAATAATAATTACAAAACAAAACTTTTGATTTGGGTTTGCTTTTAATTATTCTTCAAAGGACTCAGGATACGTGAGTCAAGTAATTGTCATGCATATCCATATTTCCACAGAGAATTACTGTTTCTAAATTGTTAATTTAATATGACATTTGATTAGTGTTGATCAATGCCTTGCATCATAAGCTTAAAAATCTGAAAGTAAAAATTGTCTCATCCTCACCAATAGATTATTCCTCTTGAACTTTCTATTCTGTACTCCAAACATTTAATTAAAACATGGAAACAGATTGTTCAGTCTCTTTAAACCATGCTATCGGCTGCTGGCAATGAGAAATTATAATTTGTTTCAACTGGTTTTAAACCAGTCTTTAACCTGTTTGGAAAACATTGCAATGTATGTAACATATGTAAATTGTTTCCTGTGTTGCTTAAATTAAAACTCATTTAGATTTGGGCTTTAGGCTTCGGGCTACTGGTAAAATATTTCTCACTGCATTTATTTCACACCTTCAATGCTCATATTTACACTGATCAACCATAACATTAACAACACTTCCAGGTGAAGTGAATAACATTGATTGAATTATATACCAATAAACTAGTAGGGTCATGGGCATTGTCTATACCTCCAGGGACCAAAGGCCAGCCTGCCCGGCCCAATGCCTCAGAAAAGCCAATGCAGCAAAAAGCACCAAAAAAGTCGATGCTGGACACAACAGAAAGGTGCCGGAACACAGAGCACCTCACAGCCTGCTGCACATGGGGCCCATGCCATGGAGGACCAGAGGCACCCTTGTGGTGGAATAGGTGGTCTTTCTGTTAATGACTTTAAAGTTATGGCTGATCAGTGTGTGCTTTGCTTGAATTTTAAAAACTCACTGTAAAAATAGAAAGATGATTTAGAGCCAATTCTCAAGTAATGACATGGCGTAACATGCTTGAGGGGATCTTGTACAGTTTTGTGTATATCTATATACACTGTCCGTCCAAAAAAAAGTCACAAGCTCTAATATTATGTTGGACCTCCTTTGCTTTGATTACAGCACGCATTTGCCCTGGCATCATTTTAATAAGTTTATGCAATGTCACAACATTTATTTCGGCCCAAAGTCGCATTAATTTCTTCCCAAGATCTTGTATTGATGATGAGAGAATCAGACATCTGCATGAAGTCTTTTCCAGCACAAATATTCTCAATGGAGTTAAGGTTTCTTGCTCCCTGAACAACTCTTTCACAATTTGAGCTTGATCAACTCTGCCATTGTCATACTGGAATATGCCTGTGGCATTATGGAAAAAAAATCCATTGATGGAAAAAACTGGTCATTTAGTATATTCGACTCATTTTTGGGGGCATAAAATGTTGCTGAATCTAGACCTGACCAACAGAACCAACCGCATATCCTAACACAGGCTTGTACAGTAGTAACTAGGCATGATGGGTGCATCACTCTGGAACAGGGTAGATGTTGAGGTTACTCAGCTGTTTTGTCACAACCCTTTGAGTACTCTTCGCATTACGTGTGAGTGGAAATGCTCTTACTTTCAATATTAAACAAAGTTGTGTGTTTTTCAACAATTCGATTTCCCAAAGCATCAAAGATCATGTTCGTTTAAGAACATTTAAGATTATGATCACGATCATTCAATTATTTGTTTCCAACTCCACTTCTTCCTTGAAGATTATGATTATTAAATTCTTTCAGATTTTAATAATCCGTTCGATAAATAAATTTTTGTAGTTTCAACAATTGTTGTTTTCTTTGCTTGATGTATGCAAATAATTTGACCTTTCCGAAAAAGTCATCAGTTAGGGTTAAATAACATGTAATTATCCAATTGAAGGCTAATAGGCTTACAGTAGCTATTTGCTTAGGTAAATATAGGTGGTGACTTTTTTTTTCTTTGGACGGACAGTGTATTTATGGTTCTGCTCTTGATGCCAATTGTCTGAACCAGATTTCTCTATAAAAACTATACATATGTACTTGTATCGGTTTGGGACACATTAAATTTTTATCCCAAATAAGGATATTGGTCCCAATCCCTAAGTTAGAAGATTAAATTAGGTCAGTTTATTTATTTTTATTTAAGAACTTGAGTATACAGTATAAATGAAATATTTAGTATGCATTAACAATATGACTGAACGATATATATGAATGGATTATTAATAAACAAATATAAACAAAAATAAATCCTGTGCAGTATATGGTTTAGAAAGGTTTACAATGGAGTTTTTTTTTTTTTGACTGAAAGTGTGTTGTTGTCTTTCTCTTTCTTTCTCTCTTCCTCCCTTCCCTTTCTTCTCCCCCAGACTGCTGTCAAATCTCACACTTTGATCAATTATTAACTGGGATAAAGGGAGACAGAGGTATAGGTAGAGTGAGAGAGAAAAGACAGACAGAGGTGCTTCTGAGCTTCTTTGTGTTTTAATTGGCAGCTGTTCCCAGATTGCCTTGGGTAGCATTACCATATCTAAATACATGCTTTATTCATACACATCAGTGTTTCCTGCTAAGTATCAAAGTGCTGAAATAACAACCCAGTACTTGGAGCTGACAGCAGAGACACAATAAATGCATGCATAATACAGGACATGTAGAGAAACTCTTTACTCCAAACTGTAATATCTGGAAAAACAAGTAGGCTCTAAATAATGCCAGCTTGAACCAGTGTGTGGATAGTTTAGGAATTCAAAGCTATAATGCCCTAATAAATAAGTTCTTTTTGGAAAGTTCTTGTACATAGTTAAATATAGTTATTTATGAAATGGTTGACGCTCCATGGACGTGTAAGTCCTGGTTCACGTACAATACATGGCTCAACTTTAGTGTTGGAAATAAACCTGTGACGTAACGTAATATTTATAGTCAGACTATGCAACTTTATTTAGAGCACTTGAAAAGCTATTTAAACATTAATTACCCCGTCATTGTTAGACTTAACTAATACTTGTCATTACCAACTCGCAGTATAAATAGGTGGTGTCATGTAACAATGGCAAGGTTGGGGCCAGTACACTGTTATTTCCTGCTCAGTTTGTTGACCGTGATTGGGCGCTCAATAGAAAGCCTGCTCCACATAGAATTAGCAGGTGGATGGGAAAGAGTGTTTCACCTTTTTTTTTTTGCCAACCAGTAAAGCTATTGTACAAAAATTATGAATGCTATAAAACCATAGTAATCGGGATGTAATATAATTTAAACATAGACAGTAGGGGCTAACATCATCCCATAAAACTCTACTGATATTGAATGCGAAAGTCGAATCATTTTCTGATCAGATCCGCTGCGGCGTTTCATGCAGCACTTATGTGTGATGTTGATTGACACGATATACATCTCGCATGAGATGACACACAGGGAACACCAAACACATTGATGTCACATCTCTGATGTTTTGCAACACTTGGCAGGAGAAGCAAGTGGAGGAGTCGGCTTAATTCCTGTGAGGATGAAATTGGATCAGTATCACATCATACAGAGAGTTCTGATATCAGAATCATATTGGAAATGGGAACGGTGGAATTGGTGTGTCTCTTTGTAGTGATCAGGGAAATAAAGGACCAAATATTAATAATTGAATAATTGAATGTAATTAATAGAAACAGGATATAAAATATCCGACACAAACACATAAAGGCAAATAAACAAATTTCTACATTGAACCCTGTGATCCATGTTCTTTAATCACCATTTCAATGTGTAATAGTACATTAGTGCTGCCCTCAGTGACAGCCACCTTCTTATTTGTTGTGCGTCAGAGCCACTGTTCAGCCCTTAAGCCAAACCCTTAAGGACTCCTTTATACTTCTTTATGAACAGACTACTGAAGTCTTGGAAAAGCAAGGGCAGAAAAGCATTTTGGGGGAAGTTGTTCTGAAAAGTCATTTTTCGGAAAATGAAACCTAGCTTTCTATGAAGCAATTGGGGGCTCAGTGTGTTAAGGCTTAAGAGTTACAGATTGGAATATCAGCGGTTTGAGCCCCATCTCCGCCAGGTTATCACTGTTGGGCCCTTGAGCAAGGCCCTTAACCCTGTCTGCTCCAGGGACTGACCCTGCGCTCTGACTTCTGCCTACTAATAAGAAGCTTGGATATGCGAAGAATAAAGAGTTTCACTGTGCAGTAATGTATGTGTGACGAATAAAGGCTGAACTTGAACAATTGACCAGGGATGATTAATGCAGTGAAAACTGAAGCAAGTGTTGGCGCTGGTGCTGTGACGAAATGAACATATGTGAGAAAACTGTTGTTCAAGATGCAGTAGCAGACCTATTAATTTAATTACTGTATGTGTCTCAGTATTGAGGTGGTAACACTACTACATTTGAACTGAAGTCATTTAACTATTTTATTGACTGAGAATCATTGATTAACACTACCCTGCTAATAAAAATATATATTAGCAGTATTCGTTAGAGACATGTTGTACGGTCATCCCTGTTTATTACCCCTCCCTTGTTCATTTATTACCAGTAGTTAAAAACCCCACCCTGAACCCCAGAGGCTTTCTGACTGTAATGCTACATTACTGTGCACAAGTCTTGGGCCACATGTTAAATGTAATCAAATTATGCAGATTAATTCAAAAAAGGCAGGACCATTTTTTTTTCCTGCAACAGGCTACAAAATGCCAAAAGATAAAATGTAAAAATTGATTGTTTATGTTACAACCACCTCATTTCCCCTCTCATCAGTTTCAATCTCTCAGCATTCACCATCACCAGAATACTGATCATGTGTCAACATCTGAACCTGTTTCTCACTGGTTCATGCCTTAAGTTAGATGTTTTTTTAATGCCTGAATTATTCATAGGTTTCTTTGTGGCTTAACAAACAAAAAACATTTCTTTTGAATAGCCAAAAAGTCCTTCTGAAAGCCTGGAAAACTATTCCTCAAGATTACATTAAAGATAGAAAAAATGTCTCATGACTCATACAGTAGGCCACTATGTGACTTAATGCATAGTGAAACATTCCTCTTAAAATGGTCATGTACAGGGACTACACTGGAAATGAGAGCTAAAAAAAATCGTTCAGGAAGCCTGGAGAACTCCTCGAGACTACATTAAAAATACAAGAAGGTCTGACTCTTTGGAAGTAAAATATGAAGAAATGAGGGATGGCTCAAGTACTGTACTGTACTGTATGCAAATACAAATGACGTATGCACTTTCCAGCTTTTGAAAGACTTTGTATGAAAGTGTGTAATAATTTTAGTTTAGTTTAATAAACTTTGCAAGCCAGCACAGTTTGCCTTTCTTAGACAACCCATTTTCAAATGTATTAAAACCGTAGTGTGTAATCACTAAACTGTGCCCGACTCCAGGCATACAGGAAGTCATCTTGACCACAAACTAAACAGTGTGTAAGTGAGCTGTGGTCACATTTAGTTTAAACTCGCTCTAACCACTAAAACCCCGCCTCTGTTACTTTTAAAAAATTTTTTTTATATGAATCGTATTATGCAAATGGTTACAAATTTGCCAGCACCTCAAATAAACATTCCAAATTTGTAATGAATTATAAAGGGAATTATTTTTGCATTACCTGGTTTATGCATTGTTTACACTGTGTCTCTGTTTCTGTCTCAGTGTGACCCGGGGGAAGCCACGAAGCTCCTGTACGACCTCCTTTACACCGAGCCAATAAAAATCGTCCTGATGCCAGGATGCAGCTCTGTTTCTACACTGGTGGCTGAAGCAGCTCGCATGTGGAACCTCATAGTGGTGTGTTTCTCTTTGCAAGCTCTGTCGTTCCAAACCCATGCTAAGCCTCATGTAAAAATAGATTAGACTTTGAATCTGGAGCTGAATTTATAAGGGATCAACTAGCCATCTAGTAATGAAATTCTTGGGCTCTATTTATCTAAGCTGCGTTGTATATTTCTGTTAGTGTTGTAAATGTGGTAATAATATTTAGATAAATTATAACACCATCAATGCTTATTAAAAAGTAAAAAACAGTTTATTGGTCTAGTAGTGGTGGACACATGGAGACGGTTCATTTCTTACTTCCATGTTTGTTCTCAGTGGCGGGGGGGGGGGGAACATTGAGA
>JAQQZS010000003.1:9002747-9014778 GCA_030068045.1 Platyallabes tihoni
TAAATCTGCTTATTCATTGTAATTTTTATCCTTATTTTATTTATTTATTTTCTTTTCCCCCTAATTTTTTATGTATCGGTGTTTTATTGCTTGTGTTTCTGCTGTAAGGTGTCCTTGGATGTCTTGAAAGGCGCCATTCAAATAAAATGTATTTAATTACTGTTTATACAGTATATATATACTGTATAAACCTCTACTGTTAGACATGTTAGCAACTTTAAGCAACTATATTAATGTGTAAGGGCTGCTGTCATGTCAGGATGAGATTCTGAGAAACATTCTGTATTTATTCTGCATATATCTTAATAAGTTCTTTATGAACTGAATATTAAGGTAATTTTTAACCTGCGCATTTAGCTGAATGTAAAATGGCGCTGCTACATTACATTACATTCCACACCTGAAAACTTCGGATGAGAGTATGTATGCTGTGATCTTCCACAAATAAAGGTCATAGTGCCAGGCAGCATTATTTCCTCTCTAATGCTTCTCTACAGACTAATCTTGAGTGCTCAGTGCTATCATCTCTTTATTCCTTTCCTTTCACTTTTGAAGTCTTTATCATAAATGGGACTTCCATCATTTTCTTCTACAACTCTATTTCTTTCATTTTACCTCTTTAAATCCATCATTTTGTCCCCCTGAACTGTTTATCTGAACCTTGCAGGCGGATACCCTCCAAGAGATCAGACGATGGTGTTAGAAGAATTTCGCTACCTTTCCCAGAAGCTGTTTGTTTCCGTATCTGTTTTTGCTGGCCTGGGAATTGTCCTGGGCATCGCTTGTCTTACATTCAACATCTACAACAGCAACATCCGGTAAGCACTCAGTACAGATGTGCAGTCTAATTAGGTTCTGTGTCATCAGGATATAAATAAATGCAAAGCAGTTTAGATTCTGGGTTTGGATTATTTATCCTGTGGAAGAGAAACTACTCAGTAACTCAAGATTTCTTCCTCTTTTGAGATGAAAATCCTCACGACCTGCAGTGTGTTTACTCTGGATAGGATCCTCAGTTAAATAGCTGCACATAGAGGGTCGAAATCAATCAAACTCCCTTCATTTTATACAAAACTGCAAAAAATTTTTGAGTTTAATCATATTTATCTATAATTCCTTTAAATAAGACTACACCAAACCAAATACGGATGTTGACTATACGAGTGACGTTTGACACACTGAGTCCGAGCATGGGAGACGATTACCCACAGAGAGAGAAGAACCATTGGCTCAGTTGTGATCATGTGACGTTACAACTGGTATTTCAAAACCTCGCTCATTTATCAAGTTAAAATGTATTACGAAATTTTGCGCTCTTGCAAAACACTCGCAAACCAAGTTACTCACAAGGTTTTACTGTATACGATTATTGAGCCTATTTCTAGTACATTTTTTTCAAACATGTAAACAAAATATTTTTTTTATTATTCTTTCAAGAAATTAATTCCTAAAACTACAGTAGCAAAATATTCTGCCAATATATAGACACATAATTTAAGAAGTTTTTTCTTGAAAATGTGTCTGGAAATAAGCTCACATTCAACAATTTTGCCATCTAGAGCTTATATAAATGATACATAATACGAGCTATAAGCTATAAGTGCATATTACATAAAATGTTTTGAATGGGTCATATAGACACTTTTAACTTTAAGTGCAGTTTAAAGTGTAGAGGAATTTTGCCATTAAAAATTGGTATTTTTTTTCCCTCAGTGCATTAACATGCAGCATGTGCGTTAACAGGTACATCCAGAACTCTCAGCCCTACCTGAATAACATTACAGCAGTGGGTTGTGTCCTTGCCCTGGCAGCTGTTTTTCCACTGGGTATCGACGGGCTTCATGTAGACAGATCTCGCTTTCCTGTGGTGTGTCAGGTAATAGAATGAATGCATTGTTATTTTATGTGTTTAATACCCTGCTGGAACTGTCTGTAAGAAATGCATTACTTTACCCTTTTGTATCCACATATTATTTGTTCTTCCAGTTCCGCCTGTGGCTGCTGGGTCTGGGGTTCAGTTTGGCTTATGGCAGCATGTTCACTAAGATTTGGTGGGTTCATACAGTATTCACAAAGAAGGATGAGAAAAAAGAGAAGAGGAAGGTAAGCAGTAGGATTTCGTAGATAAAAATAGAAACAAAAAGCAATTTATGAATGTAATTTAAGTTTGGTTGATTGACACTATACAGTATAGGACACATTATAGGTCTACATAAAGTCTAAAAATAATTATGAGAAGAAATGGATTTATTTTTAGATTTTTTGAAATTCTAACAATAATTTTTCACTCACACCTCATGACCACGAGTGTAATATCGCTCTCACATCATCACAACGCTGTTAACAACTTTTTTTTTTTTTTTCTAGTAGAAGGCTCGCATTGCATTACATTACACTTCACACTTACTTACACTGTGTTTACGATCTAACAGGACAATGAAATCAGCTCTAACATTAAACTCACTGCCAGGTGACTTGGGCATCATTGATTATTTCATTACAGTGGCACCTGTCAAGGGGTGTGATATATTAGGAAGTGAGTAAACAGTGAGTTCTTCAAGGTGATGTGTAAGTGAATGGATATGAGCGACTTTTGGTCAGAGGGTTTTCAAAACGTCAGGTCTTGTGGAATACGCACAGTCTGGTATACAATGTGTGATATAAACTACATTCCTACTTACCAGTATACAGTGGTTAGTACCTACTAAAACTGGTGCAAGGAAAGACAACTGGTGAACCTGTAACAGGGTCATGGGTGCCCTTAATGTGCTCTTTATGTGTGTGTCACCTACATGGGGAAGAGCTGGCACCAGGATGTGTTAAGCAAGCCAATGCAGGCAGTGTGATACTCTAGGTGTGCTGACTGTCAAATACCCCTTACAAACTTGCAGATCAAGTAAGCCCGTTTCATAGTACAGTGGAACCTTGGATTACGAACATAATTTGTTCCGGAAGCGGGCTCGTATTTTGGAAACTCAAATTATACGTTCCACAGCCCCAAAAAATAAAAACATAAAAATAATTAATACAAAATATAAAGTAAAAAAAGTAAAAATAAATCCAGACACATAAGTGTTTCCGCTTATGCGCGAGTGTACTGTGTGTGTGTGTGTGTTTGTGTGTGTGAAGCTAAAGTAAGAGGAGAGGAGAAATCAGCCCCTCCCCTCTCCCGCTTCTCATCTTACACAGTAAACCTTTCTCCTCTCTTATTTAAGTTTCACACATTAACGAAAAGACTGTTTTATCGGGAAAATTAGCAAGGGACATCACTAATAACTCTCACGTGAGTGCATAGTAACGGAATCACTGCTGTAAAGTAAAAAAAACTTACAAATTAACCTGCACTTTACCCTTGAAAAGAATTGTGACAGAGCAGTGTTTCTGTGTAGAGCAGAGTTGTGTGTGTGTGTGTGTGTAAAGGCGAGAGGAGGAGGGGTGTGTTTGAAGATGCACGGTGTCCAATGACGTGCGCGCACACATAGCGACATGCTGACACAGAGAGAGGGAGAAAATGGATTTTTAACCTTTCTAATGAAACTTGCTTTTGCTTTACACACGCACACACACATCTTATAATAAACAGTACACGTGCGCTGTACACACACGCTTACAAACACAAAATAAAATATGTTTTACACACAAACACGTGGTCACAGTGTTATAGTAAACATTACACGCGTGCACTTATGTTGATTATACCAGTAAGAGACGAGCACTAAGACCCAGCAGGGGAGGCGATTACCCACAGTTCCGCAGTGCAAGAGAGAGAAAAACCGTTGGCTCAGTTGTGAACACGTGACGCTCTGCATCAAAACAAGAAGCGCATACGTGCTACATGATACTGTACGTAAACCAAGACTTGCTCGTTTTTCAAGTCCAAATTGATTAAAAATCTTTGCTCGTCTTGCGAAACAGTTGCAAACCACGTTATTCGCAATCCGAGGTTCCACTGTAACAGTGTTTCTCAATGGCAGTGACCTCTTTCAGTTGTTCAGAAAAATTTTGAGGAGCATAAAGGATCCAAGGTGTTCCCCACACCACCAATTTCCCCAGATCTCAATCAAATGAGGATATGCGGGATGTGTTGGATGAAAAAATTTGACCCACAGTCTATATGACTTATAGGACCTTATGCAGCACACCTTCAGAGGTCTTCGTTTTTTAAGTGCTCTTTTGGCGACACAAGAGGGACTCATATAATGATTAGAGAAGG
Organism: Platyallabes tihoni; assembly: GCA_030068045.1. Taxonomy (NCBI): domain Eukaryota; kingdom Metazoa; phylum Chordata; class Actinopteri; order Siluriformes; family Clariidae; genus Platyallabes; species Platyallabes tihoni. The sequence continues at coordinate 9,006,961 of JAQQZS010000003.1, forward strand.
CCTAAGATCACACCCGCTGTACATTATTCATGAATATAGATGAGTATTAAAATTCTTTGTGAAGATCTGACCTTTGAAGGCTTTATTATTTTAGACTTTGCATGACAAAGTGGATTTACTCGCAGTGCTTCTGATGTTCATGCTACAGCAGTTTGGCATTTTAGAGTCATTTTAGAAATGCTTGAGAAAATCACGTCAGAGACAAAAATTGGGCTTTAAAAAGCACTACATGTACATTGGTAGGAAAGAGTATGCGTAGTACAAGTCATTAGAATGCTATTTAATCAGTGTTATGGCCATGAGGAAGCTGGCAGTGCTGGGTTAATGGGTGGATGAAACAGACATTACCCTGCATTTTGGAATGTTTGATTTTATTTCCGGGTTTTTTGATAGCTCTTATATCTTCCAAACGGTTCAATAATAAGATTCAACTGAATTACAGTAAGTAGAGCCTTTACAGGATGATTAGCATACATTCTTTTAAGATCCACTGACAGATTTCTACTATATTGCTTGTAAACACTCACTTTTACTACTGGTTCCTGAATAATGCACATTAGTACCCGTTTAATGTGGTTTAACATTTAATAAACAGCTATCATTTTACTTAAATAATTCTTAGTGAGCTAGTTAGTTTTGTTAATTTATGTTGTATGTATCACCTTGATCTTGGAGGAACGTTGTTTTGTTTCACAGTGTACTGAACTGTATATAGTTGACAAGACAATAAAAGTCTACTCGACTCTTTTGACTACTTGACTTAAGTTGTTTAAATATGTTAAAACGTTTTATTGTTTAAATACCATGTAACAGCACAGCTGTGATTTGCCTTGATCTGAAGATAGATCTAAATGTCTGATCTGTTGCTGTTTCTCTTTCTTACAGCACTTGGAACCCTGGAAGCTGTACGCAACAGTAGGAGTCTTACTGGCCATTGACGTCCTGTCTCTAATGATCTGGCAGATTGTTGACCCTTTGCACATTACCTTAGAGGTGCTACAATTCTATATCCAAAATGCAGAATTTTGTAGAAAATCTCTGTAAAAATATTGTGGGAAGCACCAGTGCAATTAGGTAGCCTTACTCTTAAATTCAAAGTAATGGTCAGTTGTTGATTCAAAATCAAAGGATAGTTAATTTCCATCCTGTTATTATGATGTCCAGTGGGGAAAAAACACACGCCTTATGCAAAAACATATACAAAAATCACTATATTTATTATTAACAGAAAAATGTAAAAAAAAAAAAAAAAAACATTAGTACGCTAGCTAGCTAAAGGGTGTTGGTTTTAGTAGCTTGCTAAGCTTGTTAATTCTTACATATTTCTAGCAAAAACATTATCCGTGACCTATTTATGTCTCTATTATTATTAGTATTTATTTACCACTATTTAGTGGTACCCTCGGCATACAAATTTAATCCATTTCAAAGTTAAGTTTTTAACTTAGGTCGAAGTGAGTTCTTTTTTCCGTCGCAAAAGTAATTTTTACATAGAAAATAATGTAAACACTCTTAATCAGCTCCAGCCAAAAAATATTACCAATATTACCAATTCCCAAATGATAATCATATTTTTGCATATAAAAACAGTCAAATGTTGCTGCGGTGCAAGCTAACATTCTTGGGATCATGGTGCTATGTCTTCACTAAATCTTCCACAAATTTTTTTTATTAAATTAATAATTTTATTAAATATTTTTTTTTCTGAGAGCATAATTTCTAGGTCATAATCATGATAAATTAGGGCATTGATACTAATTTCTCCCCGTTTCAGGCTTTCAGAATGTACCTTACATGTAGGCTTTTAAAAAATGTTATTGGCTCTTTAAATGAAGTATTTTAACATTTGTGTAAATACTTGTTTAATTCTACCAAAAACATGCTATTACTGTGAATCGTGTACTGAAATTCTGTGATGGGGTATATTTGGTTACCTTTCACTTCTTCTTAGATCCTACACTATTAGGGTATTTTAGGGTGTCCTTTAAGCAGGGTCGACGTTTGTTCACATGCACATGGTTTTATAGAAATGAGTAAGAAGCATTAATGGACATTGTCATTTCATTAATGGTTCTTAGAAAAAATTGTAGGACATTTGCACAACTGCATACTGAAAGCGATTCAGCTGCCTCGTTTTTTTTTTTTTTTTTACTGTAGCTAAGTACATATGCTTTTCTAAAAATAAATGTGTGAAATGAAACAGTGAGATTGAAACTTCTGTATGATAACTTTCACCCACTTGCTCTCCCTTTCTCTCTCTTTCTTTTTCTCTCACGCTCTTTGCCCCTACTGCCCACCACCTGTTTCACTTTCCCCCCTTACTGTCTTCTCCTGGTATCTATCTGAGCAGAAATTCACTAAAGAAGATCCTAAAGGAGATCTGGATTTTTTGATTCAGCCTGTACTGGAGCACTGCAGCTCAGAGAAGATGAACACGTGGCTCGGTACTCCGTCCTTTATCTTTATCGAATCCCTCTCTCATTTCCTTTTCTATTTCACATTCACACTTTCGTTTTCATAGTCTTATCTAATTGCATTTTATATTTCATTATCCTTTATCCTTTTGCCTCATCTTTTTAGTTTATTGTCCATCAGAGCACAACAGGTTGGGATTTAATGATGAGGGTCAATGTAACTGTCTTGGACACAGACCAGAATGGTCTCATCCTGCCAAAAAAGAAGGATCTTTCGAGTCTGGTTGGAAACCAGTGACTAGTATTAAAATAGTCAAATACACTTAATTGTTACCCTAAATACATTGTATTGCCATGTCTTTGCTACAGGAGGTATTCTGTATGTGTGTAACACAAACCCACCTTCCTGTAAAGAAAAAATCTATAAGTTGTGACAGTGCTGCAGGGACAGTGGCCTAGTTTACTAAGCTACTGAGGCCAAACTCATACATATGAAAAGAGCACGGGCAGGCGGCCTAAATTCATCATCTTAGTTTAGAGACACGGACATATGGTAAAGGAACGGCCTTAGTGATTGCTGCAGATCTACTTCATTGGTGAAAGACAGGAAAATAAAATCCAATAAATGTCAGCTATGTGACAGATCATATGAATTTTGCTGAATATATCCTTTAGAAAATATATATTATTCAATAGGGAAGGTGTTATTCTGTATAGATATTGTATAGACACCCTGATAGTGTGCTATATTATACTGTAATAATTATATATTTTAATAATGCATCAGTCAGCCATAACATCAACACCAACACTAGGTGAACTAAGCAACACTACACCAGCAAATTGGCAACAAGATCAATGGGATCCAAAGCTCACCCTTTCCTACAGGGTCCAAAGGTGTGTGCGTCTGGTCTGATCCCACAGAAAAGCCAATGGAGCGCAAAAAAAAAAAAAAAAAAGTCAGTGCTGGCTGCAATAGAAATGCACCAGAACACTCAATGCACCACAGCCTGCTGTGCACAGAACAAAAACAACCGACCAGCTTTCAAACTCACAGATTATGAAGTGTTCAAGTCAAATCGGGACTTTTGATTATGCAGAATAACAGATCACAGTTAAGAGAGTAACCTTTATGTCTCTATATAATATTGTGAGTATGTAATTATAAATAACAGCTTGTAATTACAACCAGTCATTGGCACCTCATTTTCTCCTATGCCTGGACATTCCCGCTGCTGAGTGAAAGTGCCATCAGTGTGGAAGTTTCTCACAGTTTCAGCAGAGGACAGCAGAGATACAGTCTACAAGAAATGTCCAATATAGATACAGTAAAGGGGAACTCTAAAAAACGGCTCAAACGAACACTCGGGGGGGAAACCATGACTTAAATGAGACTGATGTCTCACCTTATAGTACAGTATCTCTCACCATTTGTCCTGTCTTAACATTTATAAGTTTAAGCGGCAGAGGTTTCCTTCACTCGGGCGAGACACTACTGTGTGTCTTTGCTTCAAGTCTGCATCAGTGGTTCTCTCACAGGCTTCATAACCCAGAACACTTCACTTCAGTACTCTGCTGGTGAAAATTCTCAGCACCGTTATGAAGGTGGTATCGGGAAGCAAAGTTATCATTTATTACATAGTCTGGGGAAACAAAGCTGAAACAGAAGAGGAAAAATACCAGGGTTTTGAAATGCTATTAAACGAATGTCCATTGCCATTGTTTTGTGGATTTTTTTTCTCTTTCGCTCTTATTTAATTTCCTTTTACTACATTCCTCTTTGTAGCTGTTCAGTGTTATATTTATTGCCGGTATCACTTCAAGATAAAAAAACATGACATTTCAAATCATGAGAATACAGTCAGACAGTTTTTTTTAAACAGGTCTTTTACTTGACCATATTGACCATAGTGATAGTTGCTGATTCGTTATCATGCCCACCAGCCTTTTAATAAAGAATCATATTTATCTTTTTAGTATGAGTAATGCTGGTCACTTTGACTGTGGTCAATAATTCAGCTCTGGAGCACAGACACTCTTAACAGGACAGTGATAGTGAAAACATACAGTCAAACACAACTGTCAGAAATAGACAATTTTTTTTTCTTAGACGTGTTGGTAAATTACCAAGAATTTTTTTTTTTTTGTACGATTAAAATTACTCTGTAACTACATTAATGTCAAACACTAACTGAACTTCCATGGGTTTTCCCTCACTGAGAATTGACAGCATTAGGTAACAGCTCGTGAGCATAGATCTGTCAGAAAATTTCCACTTTCAAAGCAGGAGTGGGCCATTCGTGTAGGTTCTTGTAAACAGGAAGAGCACACACTTGCAGATACTTTTAAGTTGCATTACATTACCCATTACTGTATACCTCAGAAATAATTGTCTTATTCTTTCATGTCTGATACCATGGCTTGTATGTCCAATTAGGATACACTTTGTGCATTTGAGATTCAGTGCGATACACTGCAATTAGTGCATGCCAGGTATCACCTGTCATTTATTTATGAAGAAATCTATTAATTCTAGACATAAACCTCAGAACACAGAGTAATTATATATTTTTTACTCCCCATGTGTATTCCCAAAACGTAAACAGGATAAGCTTAATTCTCATCTTTCTCTCCTTAGGAGTGGTGTACGGCTATAAGGGGCTGCTCCTGCTACTGGGAATCTTCCTGGCCTATGAGACCAAATCAATCTCCACTGAGAAGATTAATGACCACCGAGCCGTCGGCATGGCTATCTACAACGTGGCGGTGAGTGTGACTGCTGGTTGCTGCCATTCACAGCGCTGCTAACGATTTCTTGCCTCTAGCATCGCTCCCTATGGTAGCATGTCAACCATGGACTGGACATGATGCAAAAAATGAATGTGATGGCTTGATTTAATAGACTGTCAATGTCAGTCAAAAGTTTCTGAACGTATTATATTGGAATATTGTTAAATCATTAAATTTTCTAACACAAAATACTTTGTTGAAACAATCTGAATTTGATCTAATCAGACAAGGACAAAGTCTTTATCAGTTTAATTAAGCACATTGTATTTATCCATCCCTCCATCCAACTAGGAACCACCTCTATGGACCGTGGAGGCCCATAAAGACCATTGTATTTATTCTCATTTTTATGACCGTGGTAGGACCTCCAGCCAACATGTAAACTCCATGCACACAGACCTCGAGGCGGTTATCAAACCCAGACCCTGGTGGTGCAAGTGACAGTGCTAACATTAACCCATTGTGACGGCACATTATATTTATGCTTTAGAGTTAATAATAGTTCTGTCATTTATCTATTATTAAAGTCTTTTATTCATAGCTTTAATGTTCCAAGCCTTTCAGTCTTTAATATAGAACTCATTAAAAGTTCCATTATGATTTCTTTTTAACTGTTATTTTTTTTTAAATGTATCGTTTTGTTCGGTTTGTGGCACAAATGGTGATTGAACTGTGGGGGAAAAACTTGGCTGACACAAATATTCGCTCGCCTGCCTTCACATGCATATGAACTTGAGTAACATCCAATTCTTAATCCATAGGGTTTAATATGATATGAACTAATAATACTAATAACAGCTTCAACACTGAAGGCTTTCTACAGGGTTTAGGAGTGTGTTTCTAAGAATTTTTGACCGTTCTTCCTGAAGCACATTTGTAAGTTCAGACACTGATGTTGGACGAGAAGCCCGTCCTCTCACTCTCTACTCTGATTCATCCCAGAGGTGTTCTATCAGGTTGACTTGCAGGCCAGTCAAGTTCTTCCACACCAAACTCACTCATATATGTCTTCATGGCCCTTGCTTTGTGCACTGGTGCGCAGTCATGTGGGGAACTCATGTGGGGTTGTTTTTCAGGAGTTGGACTCGGCCCCTTTAGTTCCAGGGAAAGGACCTTTAATGCATCGGCATGCCAAGACATTTGATGCTCCCTACTTTGTGATAACGGTTTGGGGACGGCCCCTTCCCGTTCCGACATGACTGTTTCATTTCATCCTACGAATTGGACGTTACTCAAGTTCATATGCATGTTAAGGCAGGCGAGCGAATACTTTTGGCAATGTAGTGTATTTAATGGATTAGTCTATTTAAAATAGAAATGTGGATTAAAATGTCCTGTGAATTGGCCAAACAACATTGTTTTCAGTTTGTGAGTGGAGCTTATAACATTCTCCTCTTATTATTATTATTATTATTATTATTTTGGTTCTTCTTTGTATTCTTCTTTTAAGCAAATAATGTTTAGACATGACATAGGTCTACAAATTAAAAGAAAAAAATATTGCACATTTAAAAGAGCTAGACTGCATATCTGTGCAGTAGCATGGCCTTTAAGACACCTTGTTTTTGAGGTTTTAACCATATTTCCTTATTAAAATCTCACTGGTTGTCACTTAACCACAATTTGTTTTATAGTTCTTTCCCAAACTACTTATGATACCCAGTTTGTTTCATGTCTGTTTATTCCAGACTGAATTTGTATAACCAGACATTTTTTCCACCCAAACTGTGGAGAGAGTTCTTTTAAATGAAGCCTAGTTTGCTAGTGCTGAATACGCCACTCTCTTACCCTGGCTGCTTGAACACAGTTCTGGTAATAATTGCAAGTGCTTTGTAGGATGATTTGCATAATTGAAACCATTTCTCCAAATCCCCTCCCTCTAAAATGGGTTTAATGAGAAAACTAGAAAACACTTGACTGGAACATGAGGGTGGCTGCTGCTTTAACCACCTGCAGAAGATCTCAGTTTCATCAGATAATGTTTCATCTCTTTGTAGTTTGTAATAGTCACTTTTATTTATAGCTATTGTATTTGTTTTTGTCTGGGAAGGGCATGAAATAAATGCTCCGGTGCTGTGATGATGTGAAAATACATTAGTAGCACTGGAAGTACAATAGGATTGTGTAATTTGTCGAGGCTCCAAACACAAATTAGATTCGCTGCATGTGTAGTCTGCCACTCTCTTGTGTCCTTACTTATACATCATTTTACTTTCCTCTAGACACAAGTTCACTGTTAGACTGTATGCAATATCTATCTAATGTCAAATTCTTTAAGGTTGCTCATACCTTGGGCCGGATGAAATGCATTTTGTCACATGCAGTTTGTCAGCATGTTCCTCAGTCTGCCACGTAAAACAATAATAGGTGCATTAGCTGCATTTTTTTTTTGTATAGATCGAACGTACATGAGGACACCTGACCACTACACCCATGATTTCTGCCAAAAAGCTGGAAGCACACAATTGTCTAGAATGTCTTGGTACTGTACACTGCTGTAAACCCTAATGCTCAAAGTAATTAAATGTATTGAGTAGTGTTAACTTAAATAATTACAATTAGTTCAAATTAATAGACCTTGATGAGTATTTAGAACTTTTTGGTATTTATGAGT
>JAQQZS010000003.1:9014878-9037625 GCA_030068045.1 Platyallabes tihoni
TTCAAGTTAGCTGAACAAATTTGATATACAGTATGCCATGCGAAAGGCCCTGGTTCGATTCCCAACAACTGGATGACGTGCCTGTCCCAAGCCCAGATAAAATGGGAGGGTTGTGTCAGGAAGGGTATCTGGCGTAAAACCTGTGCCAAGCTTGTGTGTGGACCGGATTGTCTGCTGTAGCGACCCATTGCCGGGAGAAGCCGAAGGACCAACAACAATTTATTTGATTTGCAACAACTAAAAAAAAGATAATGGCTATTAAATAGTATGAGTTGGGCTACTCAATAATGTAAGTAAAGAATGATTAATATGAATGAGTACAACAAACTCAAAAACTCATAGTTCCGTTTACTTAAAACTGGAAACATCATTACTGAAAAAATTTTATGTAACTGATTACCTCAAATTGTTTGAGTTTTGCCATCTTCTTCAGGTTTACAGTGTAGACTCTAGAATTTGACTGAATCTCACAAACTGAGGTTTATGGCGCCATGGTTTGCTAAATTTGTAGTGGAAGAACTCAAGTGTCCTGCATTTGTCCCAATCCGGTAACTCCTCATCACACTGTGTGCATATGGAAATGCTCTTACTTTCACTATTAAACATAGCCATGGCTTTACTGTAAAATCTTTAAACCACACAACTTCACCAAGTGCTTAAGTGAGCTCCACTCGTGATTTTTACCGACCACATTTTTTCCACAAAGTTGATGGTTCAGCACTATCCTCCCAGGTTTTGATAATGTGCTAGAGGTTCTTAACCTAGTTCCGGTAACTTCAAATCTCCTTAGCTGTTTTCTTGATGCAGCCTAATAATTTAACCCTTCTGGAATGGCAACTTTTTGTTGTTGTTGTCACGTGTCAATACTTTTGTAACTCACATTAAAATGTACTGGTGAAAATTGCATTGTTCACATAATAAACTATTATTTTTTATACATGTATGCAAGGACATGATGTACAAGGGCATGATGTAGGCCTAACAGTCTTTCTCTCTCTCTCGATGTAGGTTCTATGTATGATCACAGCTCCTGTGACCATGATCCTCTCCTCACAGCAGGATGCGTCTTTTGCCTTTGCCTCTCTGGCTATAGTGTTTTCAGTCTACATCACTTTGGTTGTGCTGTTTGTGCCCAAGGTTTGTGAAACATAATAATTTTGCTTTATTTTACACTTAGCTTTCTCTTTCCTTTGCATTCTTGCTTGTCTTGCTTTATATGTTCCTTAATTAGTTTTTTTGTAGTTGTGTCACAAGTTTAACAAAGCGTTTGTCCTACTGTTACGTAGATGCGGCGTTTGATTATGCGTGGGGAATGGCAGTCTGAGCAGCAGGACACACTTAAGACGGGATCGTCTACTAATAACAACGATGAAGAAAAATCACGGCAACTGGAGAGGGAGAACCGGGAACTCCAGAAGATCATCCAGGAGGCATGTTCAGCATCTCTTTTATGTTTCTATACTATAAAACAATACCCACATAAGACAGCAATATATACCAAGAATTTACTAATCATTTTTAAATCATGGAGGCCTGCTAAATGCTTATGTGATTTAAAGGGAACACTGTTGCTTGAAATGGTTAGAGCCCCCTGCTGCCTGTGAGGTGAATTGCAATTGAAATGAAGAAACTGACAAGCCAACAAGTCAATTTTTAAAATGACAATGTGGATCTTTAAATAACTTGACATGTAACTTTACAGTATTGCGGCCTCCATTCCTGTGTTTTATTGTTTTATTGTTTTATTTATTTATTTATTTGGAGTTTCTCCCAATTTGGACTTCCTGATTCCGACCCACAATTCCCCAGATGGAAGGGGTGGGTCAGGGATGTGCTTCCTTTGAGATACATGAAGCCAACATCTGCATCTTCAAAGCAGTGCAGCACAACAAATTCAGAGGAAAACACTGTATTCTACATGCATGATCTCACAGAAAATCTGCTCTAGCCTGCATGCATGATCTCACAGATAAACCTGTGGTAAATGACCGAGAACGTGGCTGTGCTTTCCACGCTGAGATCATGGCTAATTTTGCTCCCTGTCATGGAGGGTTCGAACTCACAATTTCTTGATGGCTGGTTGAACGCTTTTATGTTGTTGTTTCGCTTAATAATAATGACTTTAAGGTTTAACACCGAGTAATGTGTTCACATTTCCATCAGTCCGTCCTCACCTACACGGACCATCATTAATTATTTCGTATTCAGTAAAATCGTTCTGAGTGTATTTGAATGTAAATTCTCTTTATTTCTCTCTCTATATATTTTTTATTTGTTACAGAAAGAGGAACGTGTAACAGAACTACGAAACCAATTAGCAGAACGTCAAGCTCTCCGGGCTCGGAAACCGACATCTTGTCAGAACCAAAACCAGAACCACAGCGTCTCCCCTCCGTCTTCATCTGAGCCTCCTGGTTACTCGCCTGGCACAGAGCAGCACTCGGTGCCTCCCTCCTTCTCCAACAACTCCTCCCTCTACCAGGGCGAAGGAAAGCTCAGCCGGAATCACTGCCACAACAGCCGACTCCCTCTCCTCTACAAATGAGCCAGACAGAACTAAACACCACCGAGCTGTATGTCGATGATTCCATGTGAGGTAACACAGTGTAGTACAATACCTTTGTTTTTACTAACTCTTTCACACCAGTTGCTTTTCTTTTTAGCGACATCTGGCAATATGGGTTTGAGTCTAGTGCTATGCCGTCTTCTGTATCAATATTAGTATCGTTATTCTACCGTGTATCAGTGTATATTATGGAGTTTGTCTTGTATTACAATTTACGACTTTATAAAAAAGAAAGCATAAAAATGAAGGTAAATTCCTAAAATGAGCAAGAACATTCCTATATAGGGAAACACACACACGCACACACATATAGGAATGCATATTAGTATCATTTCAATCCGTACAATCTTTGTTTAAATTTTTTTTTTTAAGAAGTGAAACATGTGATGCTCTACACAAAATGTCACTCTCTCTTCTTCCATTTAATCCTCTTTATTGGGGGAATCCCTCGGGGGAATAAGAGCATTATCCCGTAGGCAGGGGAGGCCCCAAGTTTGCAGAAGTGAAATTGATATTTAAAGCTCTCCAGGTGAGTCAGTGTATGTACAAGCTCATCATTCACTGCAAAAAACATAAGGTTTGCATGATAGCTTCCTTAAATGTCTAAGTCTTCCAAGAATGATTCTCTACAAACATAAATACTGCACACGTTTTAGGCCGGGTCTCCGTTTTTGGAATGGAAGGAAGGAAGTGAGAAGACTTTGGTTTGGTTTGGAAGAGTGTTTATGAACGGTGAATCCCCAACACTGCTTTGTTTAGTTTAGTATGAACCTGTTTTAAGAAGTTTGGATTAGAAAAGAAACCCATGCTTCATTTTTTTTTTTTTTTTACGTATCGCTTTTTTTGGATTTTTTTGCAATCTTTCTGTATGTTTTCTTATTCCAATCCAGGTACGTTGGTCCGTGTTGTAATACTTTTTTTCCCCTTTTCATTCGTTCTTGTTTTTTCGCATGGGCACAACTACAGCACAGTACTAAATCATGTAAAATAGCACACAATAAAAGCACAGCGCACAGTGAATGGAAAATGATTCCAATTTAAATTGCCATAGAAACTCCATTTAAGATTTAGCACAAACAATAAGCCTTACTTAAACCCTTTACTCTGCACTTTTAGCGTAGATAAAAGATAGCGTATGTGTCTTTAAGGTAGTGTTATTCAAAGAGAAAATACTGTATATATATATCTAATGTGCTTATTGTAATGAAATCGAATGATATTCAGAAACACAGTTATAAACACTATAAATACTCTCGTGCAATATTTCAGTACTCCTCATCCCTTGTGTCTTTTCTAAAATACAATACTGAGCTTTATGTTTGCAAAATACTATTGATCATGTTTCACGCTTCGGGGTGTTCGTGTGTTACATTACTGTTGTAATGTGTTGGAATCTCATTCTGATAATGTGTCAAGTTTCTTTGTGTAATGGCTTAGCTGAACATATTTAAGCACAGCACGACATAGCCAATGTTCCTACAGCATGTAAACATTATATTCACTAATTTAGCTCAGGGTATGTAATTATACTATCACTTTATATAAATAATAAATGTTTATTCATCAGATGTGTGCACTACATTATAACTTAGACATACTCATAATCATTCCATATATAAATCAATAATCCAAACCCGATATGATTTTTGGTAATTTATTTGTAATTATTATCTGTATTGTAAATACAATAATCTTTTATCTATATGCAAACTTTATAGTTCAATAAAACCCATTATTTTGCACTGACTTTAAATGTTGTCCAGATGTTGATTTAGTACATTAGCAAATATGTGAAATTACTGGAAATGAAATGAAAATGTATTTAGGAAATATTTACTGTTGTCTTTAAAACTTTTCTATCACTGAATTTTTTCCAAACAGTTTTGTACATGTAGGATTTTCCACTATACAATATATCACAAACTTATTCTATTTTTCACTAGAATCCTATTATTATTATTATTATTATTATAATTATTTAGTAGTGCAGACATTTCCATTTGTCTACATTTGCATGTTAATTAGATGAACAATATTGAAATTCTAACAATTATTTATCAGACTGGAATATTTAAAGACTTTGGTATAGAGCACTTGTCAGTGCGTCCTGTAGAGGGCCTCATGAGTCTACTTCATTTACTGCATGCTATGCCTTATTACATGGGCAGTTATTATTGGGTGATTATTATTATTTTTGTAATTATGGCTGATATTTAGTTTTAAATCCTGACATCACCTTATATAATTGTGTGGTTTGCTCATGTTTAATAACTCATGACCGGACAGCAATGACTTCATTGTGCATGACAGGATACGGAAGGGGCAAGAAGTAAACAATCGCTTCCAGCCCTGAAGTCAGATCCTGTTTCCTTGTATCTAGTAAAAGGTGGGCTGCTTGCTCTGGCCCACAGGGTAAACCATCCTGTTTCTCCTTTTATGCATAAGTTTGCTTTATTTGTCAGTAAAATAAATACCACATTGTTGCTTATGTACTAAACCACAAACAATAAGACTTTGAGAAAGACTGCAAAACCTTTGGCACTTTATAAGACTTATTATGGTGTAAATACATCAGCATTTTTCAACCTAATCTCTACATCCCAAGTTTGTAGTGGTACAACTTTGAGGAATATTAATTATATTAGGTGTTAATAAAGGTCAATAAAATTCACAATTAACACTCACGAGAATTTCTTCGTCAACCTTTGTATTGGTTGCAAATTGGGAATGTGTTATTTGTCACATGCAAACATACAGTGTATCGAGTTCTTGACTTTAGAAGATGGTCATCCTGAAAGCCTGTTTAGTGTTTCTAAGCTTATTTAATAATTAGTGAAATAAAAAATGACTTCAGAATAGGAGTCGCTTGTTGTAGAGTTATTAAACTGTAGGTCACCTGATGCTACCTGCACTATTCAGATTTAACATCTTTACACTGTACTGTATGCATACACTGACAAGAACTTTTCAACAATTTCAACAACACAAGTTTAACAAGGTGTTTATTGCACATTATCAGGTGTCTATCAAGATACTGTACCTATATTAGTTGTTTTTACAAAACAGAACACCAGAGATTAACCAATGCAAGTAGAGTCTCATCACCTCTTTACAAATGTCTAATCTGGACTACGCTAAACAAATTTCATAACCTAAATTAACTCCTAATATGCATTCCCAGCCAGTGCCCAAACCCCCCAGCCACTGGATGCAGTGCCGGTCCCAAGCCCGGATAAAATGGGAGGGTTGCGTCAGGAAGGGCATCCGGCGTAAAACCTGTGCCCAGTTGTTATGCGGACCGAATATTCCACTGTGGCGACCCCTTGCCGGGAGCAGCCGAAAGATCAACAACAACAACATGCATTCCTATAATATTTAACTCATACAGTCAATTAAATTTTATTTCTATAGGGCTTTTAACAGTGGCAAAGCAGCTTTACAGAAACAAAGAAAAATTATGTAAATGTGTATGAAATGTGAAGAATGTGTATGAATCAAAATGATAAGATTCTCCCTGATGAGCAAGCTGTGGGTGACGGTGGCAAGGAAAAACTCCCCGAGGTGGCAATAGGAAGAAATCTTCAGAGGAACCAGACTCAACAGGAAACCCATCCTCATTTGGGTGATAACACACAGCAGGAATTGTTCTGCAGGAAAATTGTGTATTAGGAGGCTGGAGGTTCAATATAATAGTTGATGCATTTAAGTTAATATGGAATCCAGTTTGTTATTGGAGGTTCAGGTAGACCGTAGCAAATTCCAGTCCTGAACTATCGAGTGACTGCAGTCACAAGTCCTCAGAGAACAGCTGTCTGCATCAGCCGAGGCCAGGACCGTCTTAATGGTAAAGTGGAACCGTCCCCAGTCACCACACGGGGCCTCCATGTGACAAGATCTCCAACCAGAAGCGGGACACCAGGACGAGTCAGACAAGTCTGGGGCCAGAGGGAGTCTGGATCACTGGCAGCTCAGAAGTGGTATGTGTACTGTAGCTTGACTCAGGGAGATGGAAAGAGGGCGAGAGAAGAGAAGAATAGAGAAGGTATGGTCACAGTCACATAGTGTATAAAGTCAATGTTTATTTAGTGCAGAGTGCAAACAGGGACCCCGGCAGGACTAACAATGACAGCATAACTAAAAGCAAGAGCCAGAAGCAAACACAGACATCTCTGGGAAGTAAAGCAACCAGTTACTTCACCACCAACAAACCTGAGTGACCAATGAGCGTGGTGAAGACAGCATCTAAACATACTAGTTCACCATAATACTCTACTGTACGTCCATGAGTCCCTCAGACAATCCATTCACAAAAATGCTTGGCTAAATTAATAGGTTTTCAGCCTAGACTTAAACACTGAGACTGTGTGTGAGTCCTGAGCATTAATTGGAAGGCTACTCCATAACGTTGGGTCTTTATAAGAAAAAAGCTTTGCTCTCTACTGGGTTTATCATACACAGTACTGACAAGCAGCCTGTATCCTCTGATCGAAGTAGGCATTGCACATTGTAAGACACCAGCAGTTCCCTCCGAGACCATTTGATGCTTTATACATAAAAATTTCAGTGGGAGCCAACGCAGTGTGGATAGGATAGGGGTGATGTGCTTGTATCTTCTGGTTCTCGTGAGGACTCTCGCTGCTGCATTCTAAACTAACTGAAGCTTGTTTGTACACCTAGTTGGAACAACCTTGATGGAACAGAAAGGCCATCCAGAGTTACAATGTGACTTATGTCTTCATTTACCTATTGGGTGGTGTGGAGCCTGGACCTATTGTGGGGAAGTAGAATAAGATGGGGAAAATGTTAGCTCAGTGGATTGTTGATCAGTAAGTTGGTGGTTCAAACCTCAGATTGACCAGGCTGTAAAGAAAGAGTTTTACAGTAAATGTATACAGTATGTGAAAAGATAAAGGCTTACCCAATCCCAGGCAAATTAAGGATAACACAAGGTGGGATTCACCATTGATAGGGTTCAGGTGCATACACATTACACACTTTGGAAACACCAATCAGCCTAATCTGCATGTTTTGGACTGTGTAAGGAAACCAGCCTACCTGGAGATAACCCAGAAAACATGGGCACAACATCCACACACAGACTGTATGTGAGATTCAAACGCTCAGTCCTGGAGATGAGAGGCAAAAGTGTTATTCGCTGTCACTTTACTGTACCTCTCTAACACCTACTATAGTCCTTTAAATAAAGTGTTATTTCTTTAGCATTTCCGTGATTACCACGAAAATGAATTCGCTGTACTGAGAAAATACCCGAGAATCTACTTCCTCAATAGTTAAGGGCAGTTGTTGAGCGCCACCAAGTCATACTAAAGCTGTTCTTTTGTAGTTTCACCCAACTTTTCAACACCAGATCATCAGAAAGACACTAAAGCATGCATAACATTTAAACTTACTTCCTCTAAGGTTTTGTGGTAGACATCAGGGTGAAACTAATGTACTTCCATGTTTAATAAGCACTGTACAGTATGTGGAAAATAAGTAAGTAAGGCGTAACCAAAAATTCCTCCCTCTGATAAAGTATGTCTCATTTTTCTTATACCGTTTCAGAGCTTGACCTACAAATACCTCTGACTGAAAAGTATAAAAAAGCTTTATAAATGTTCATTGACTGCCCCAATACATCTATCTATCTATCTATCTATCTATCTATCTATCTATCTATCTATCTGTCTATCTATCTATCTATCTATCTATGTACATACTGTACAGATGTGATGTATAGACATTAGGCTTAAAATGATGCAGGATTTCTTAAAAAGAGCACATAAGTGTACATCTTTATTTTTAAGTATTTTATTCACACAATTAAATAAATACAACAACAATAGTAATAGTAATAACAATAATAATAATAATAATAATAATAATAATAAATAGACATGCATGAATGAAAAGGTACAGAAGATAATGCCACAAAATAACATTAAATAAATTTTAAAAAAAAGCTTGTTTCGAATCACTTTAAACACTAAACAAAAAAGTGCATTCATTACAACATTCAGTTTGTACACAAGCAGTTTCTGTAGTGAGCTACACTTTCTCAGTATGAACATACAAGCTTAACATGCTGGTCTAAGAAGAGAACAGAGGAGTAGCGTTCTCCAGAGTCTGTAGCCTTTTCACACACCAGGTAGAACACCGTAATAAAGCAAGTACAATGGAGAACTTCGCAGCACTTTGATACACTATATCCAAATTTTTACCTTTACAAAAGTTAGTAATTTCACATTCCTCAAGTGATTCAGTATTCACAAACCACCCTGAGAAATACAATATGTTAATATTGGTGTTTTAACATAAAACACTTTGTCTTTATATTGGTCAGGAAGTGTCCTTCTTAGCAAGCAGCATCAGCAAGTTCTTACAGCTCAAACACCCCAAAAAAGGTATTGGATGGTTGATCCTCAATGTCAGTAAGATGGTTGGTATGGGTTGAAAGTTGGTCCCCCTTATAAAGCTGAAAGACAGCAGCTAGATAGATGGAATCGAAGACAAAACGTCCATTCTGCTGATTCTCTGAGGCTTGGCACATTGATTTGACTCCATTGAGCAGGTAGCGTTTGGTTTTGGATGGTGACGTGAGAGATGACCACCGAACGCCGTAGCTCAGGTGTATGTTACTTTTCACATTATCTTCATCATCTGAATGGCACTTGATCTTGAATGATGCTTGGCTGTAGACAAAGTACAGGCCGTCATGGGGAATGAGGATGCTGTTGTCCTCCAGTGTGAGGCCTCCTTTGGTGAAGGATTGGTCCACTCCACTCACCCAGTGTGGAGACCTAGAATTTTCTCCTAGGGCCTGTTCTGAAGCTGGAAAGATAAAGGATTTTGTTTGAGTAAGCAGTATGATTAAGCAATATCCCTGCTCTTGTCCTGCCACTGCAGTCATCAGCTTCTATATTTTAATAAAAATACCAGATTTCTTATTTTAGCAGAAGGATGTTCTATACGGATGTTTAATTATAACTTTTGAGGATGTTCAGAGGATGTTCTATGTTCTATGTTTTATGTTCTTAAAGATGAACTGTTTAGCAAAGGTAGAAACATCCTTATTGGTTATCTATATAACAGTAAAGCAGTTTTCATTTAAAATTACTTATAGCTGGGGAGTGACAGAGGATCATACATTTAAATACGTAAAATCTGAACCTTTGTTATCAAGGCATAGATTAATGTTCTTTATTTTACAGACCATTTGCTTTAATTTCCTTTTACATTTAGGCATTTGGCCGATGGTCTTATCCAGAGCGACTTTTTAACGCTATTACGTTTTCTATCAAACCCTGGCACTAAGGCTACATTTCCAAACAAAGTAAATGCCAATGACAAATAGGTATTGTAACTTACCATGGAGGTGAATGGCTGCCTTTGTGCTCTTGGCAATCTGCGTTAGCATTTTCTGTTGACCTGACGGATCTAGGACACAAAAAGAGGCATTGTTAATCTTCCAAGCCAACATATGAAGAAAAGTCTGTGGCTATGCCATTCACAGTGACTTGAAATATCATTTATTGTATCTTACCTGTGCTTGTGGTACTTTTCAGCCCCATAAAAGTCTCAGCTTGATGTTTATTCTGTGGAAGAAATAATGAAAAGAATGTTAGTCTTTGCCCCTCTTTATCTCGTCTGACTTTCAAATCTCTCAGGGTGATAAACAAGCCTTTACTGTGACTTCACACTTACCATTGAATGCCAAACAAAACAGAAAGATGCGACAGTACAGAGGCAGAAGAAGCCCAGAGCACCAAGTATTGTCCATGTCCAAGATCTGGATGTCCTCACTGCTTCCACAGTAGGCTGGTAAACATCTCCCGTAGCCGCTTCTACGTCGGCTGCTGTCACCTTGTAGCTCTCCATCCTGTATTCGGTCGCTTAGTATCAACTTCAGTGCAATTTATTTGTATGGCATACGACTTTAGATGGACCCAAGACCTGTTCAAGGTTGTATCTGTAGGGAAATGCGGTGTACTAAGTGTCTTCATGGAGTAGAATTCACTAATACTTATATGAGAAAGAAGGGGAAAGTCCAGTGATGTCAGGGGAGCAGAAGTTAGTCTGAAAAGGGAAAGAACGATTTTGCTTGCAGGCACACAGACACTCTCACAACCTCCTCCCCTCCCACACACATTCACACACACACACACACGCACACACACACACACACACACACACTCACAGACAGACAGAGTGAGAGAAAGCGTCCCTCTGTGTGTGCAAGCGAACAGGTTCAGTGAGTGTAATGATTCAAACATATACAGTATGCAATCATTTCATCGAAACAAAGAAACAAAGTTTCAGATCCTTTAACACTTTTGAATCGCTTTTATATCTAACAAGAAATATATAAACCATTACATTGAAACTTTCACACACGTAAAGTAAAAAGCAAGTTATAAAGTGAAAGTTAAATCAATTACAAGGACCGAATATCTCTTTACTAATGATTCACATAAGAATATTACTAATATAGTAGAATTCAAACTGACAACTTGTACAGGGTTCAATTTAACCAAACTACACATAAGAAATCGAGCTCATACGTTGCTTAGTGGATTAAACATAAAGATTTAACTTAAAAAATTATTCAACGTTTAAACTTAAATATAACTGAATGAAAAGATTAAACCTTAACGTGCATATTTATAACCACGTGCCTGTCATTAAGGTGTTACTGGTATTACATAATTCATACTGATAGCACTCTTGAGATTACTTTAGATCATAATCATTTTGAGAGACTCGCTAAGGACTCTCTCCCTAGGTGGTAAAATTTATCTCCTGGGGGGAAATAGCTGGCATCATTAACAGATACTGTATTACTATAACTGTTTCCCCAAACCAGACTCCATATCATACTCTGAGAAATATTTTACTCGTATGCAAATCATATATCAAATTATATTTAGTTTTTTTTGTAGCATTTGAAAGCCATGTATTCGGAGAAACGATGACTTTAATACAGGAGTTAGGTTCCATTCATTTTGCACCGTTCAGCAAGCACAGTTTGGTCCTCCTCATACGTTCTGTCTTTCCTTACAGCACTCTATGCCTCTTCTTCTTTTGCAACCCCATGTCTAGAAACGTGTACATTCATGTCTCATTTTTCCACTAATATAGTAGAATTCAAACTGCTGAAACCAAATCTCCTGCTTTTACGCAAGCGTCAGAACTCTGCTATGTTACTATATAGACAAGGGAGTCTTTTGTTTAAACAATCTACACAGGGCCTGTGAGAAATACTCAGCGACTAAGACAAAGTTCACTTTAGCTCTGATATGTTATTATGTATTAGTGTAATCAGTGTATTTGATTTATTAAAACGCAAACAACATGAAGCTTTAACAATAGTTTTTTCTTCAGAGCAAGAAACAGGATTTCTCTGCATGTCAATGTAGAGTTCTTTACCTGTCTATAAAACACATTCATTCACAGTTTAGTAACGTCACGGTTGGCCCAGGAGGTTAATATTTTCCAGAAGAATGTCTTCAGGCATTTAATAGAATGACAATAATTAATTATTAATAAGGAAACTGCTCAATGATGAAAAATTATATAATGTATGTTTACCAAATTGATCAGTTTCAATGCAATTACTTTTTAATTAACGTTTCTAGCTGTTACACAATCTAAATACAGTGGGCAGGTTGGTTTCGGGTGTAAATTTTCACTCATTTATTTATTTATTTATTTATTTATTATTATCTTTCTTTCTTTTTTTTTTTTACCAGAAGGTTAAAATTTATATTTTAAAAACAATTTTGCATTACTGTTTAATGACTATGCAGTTATTTCTGCTCTAAGTTTGGCTTTCTGTGCATGTGCTTTTACAATGAAAGATGACACATTCATCTCATCTGCAATATTTAGACTAATAAGGTCACCCAAGGCTAAAGTACAGTACAAAATGCCTTAAAAAATACATGGAAAAAAAAAGCCAACACAGCGTGACTACCTTCTTTTGAGCCACTTTGGAGTTTTAAGTGAATGTTAAGTGTACTACATTAAAAAAAGCAATGATCACTAACCTTATTTCCAGTCCCCACTCTTTATTTACACCCGAAACCAACCTGCCATCTAATGGATTAGTAAACTATTTCTGTGAGAAAATGAATCCGGAACAGGGACGGTGATCACTGATTGTGTTTGTGTAGTGTGTGTGTTTACCTCACCTTCTTTGCATAGTGTTGCAACTTGGGACTGTTTTCAGTGTCATAACAGAAGATGATTTTATAATATGAACAATTAGATTTTACTCTTCAAGCACGTGAAAATAATCGTGGATTAAGGAAATTAAGATAATGGTGCCGTAAGCAAGGAATGAACACATAAATGTATCATTTGCCTGTTCATGACATTAGACTAATCTATTAGTGGCTGAATGTACAGTGTTATGCACTTTATGACTGTATCAAATTTTACCAGTGGATTCTGAGCAAAATGTCTACAAAGGCATTTGAAGAAATAACTTTGGCCCTCTAAATTTGTAATTACCCCAGGAATTTTTGATTAGCAGATATACAGAAGTGTTTCCAAGCTCATGTGAAGGGAATTTATGTGTAAAGTGAAAAGATTAAAAAGAATGTTAATGATTTTGCTTACAGTATACATTTGCAAGATACCAATTATTTTATTACACTACAGCTATCCAGTAATATTCTTACGGAATTATTTGAAAAGGAAATGGAAAACACCTCAGGAAGAGTTTAGCTGTGCAGCTTTTCAGCATCTTGGCTCACTGCCAACAGTCATTAGCATGCTAGCCGAGGTGAGGCAATCCTTCCCATGAGCCGGAGATTCCCTATCTCCTCCCACATGCTCAGCATTTTAAAACACTAGACAAAAAATATGTGTTTGTTTGTTGGACATAATAATTAATACCACATGCTTTATTCGAGCGGCTGTTCTAGGTTAAACATGTAAAACTGGTAGCTGTCGAAAATGAATTTGAAATGTAGCTGTTAAAAATGAACGTGGCTGGTTTCACTTTTGAGTTCATGATGCAACTTCACTTTGCTTTCCAATGGAGATTCCAATAAATCACCCGCCTCCCAGCATGTCTCTCTCTCTCTCTCTCTCTCTCTCTCTCTTTCACTCATGAGGCAGTGCAATTCATTTGCTACTCAGATATATGTTTTTTTTGTTGTTTCTGTTTCCCTTTTTAAAACTCACTTTCTCTTTCACTCTTTTTTTCATGCTAAGGGTTATGCTAGACTACATGATAATAAAGGGTATAAATAAATGTACACACTCACAGCTGTCTATACAGATCTGGGGAAAAAAGGTGTGTGTGATTAGGTGAGATTTGGAGGACTGCCACATGATCCACCCTGCTGAAGTTGTCTGCTGAACCGGCTCAGGAAACTCGAGATTGCATCACCAGTTGAAACTCTTGGTTTATTTTATGTGTCAGATTGCCCTACTGATATATAATTTGGTAAATGTTTCAACCTATTACATCACCAGCCTTAGCTATTATTGAAACCTACTGAGGTTTCAGGACTTACAAGGTCCCGAATGTCACAACAAACACTGCATTATAAACTTTTCATCCTTTAGTGGTTTGGTATTTGGTCAGCAGTAAAACCTTCCTAGTGAGTACTGCTGTATATGATCAGCCATAACATTATGAACACCAGGCTAATGTTGAGTTGGTCCCCCTTTTCCTGCCATGACTCCCTTGCCCTGTCGACCCCACTAGACCTCTGAAGGTGTGATGCAAGCCATCTGTAGCAGATCAATTCCGTCCTGTAAGTTGCAATGGTTGGCTTTCAAGGATTGGTCTTTTTTCAGCACATCCCACTGAGAATTCAGAGGCCCAGTCAAACAAATCAAACTCATTGTTGTGTTCGTCAAACCATTCTTGAACGATTTTTGTTGTCTTGAAGAGCACAATATCCTTAGGCCACAGCCATCAGGGAATACTCTTTCCATAAAGGGGTATAGTTGGTCACCCAGGATTTTCCAGCATCCCACTGCCTCTGGCAGCTTGCCTTTGTCTCATAGTGCATCCTGGTGCCATCTCTTTTCCCTGGTAAGCCATTTACATTATCATTCACCCAGCCACAACCATATGATGTAAAGGAAAACTTGATTCATCATACCAGGCCACCTTCTTCCATTGCTCTCTGGTAAATTTCTGATTCCCATGTGCCCATTGTAGGCACTTTTGGCTGTGGACACAAGTCAGCATGGGCACCCTGACCGGTCTGCAGCTACATTTTAGCTTTGAACAGCTTTTCACACTCATGACATTCTTTCATCAGATTCACGAAGTGGTCACCTGGAATTGTTTCTTGTCAATAGGTAATTTGCCTTCTTAATGTGCTTCAGACCATCAGTTGTCTTCTGCAGATGGCTGGGTACGTGTCAATAGCCCTGTTAGCATTACTATATTCACTAGTAGAACTCTATATTAAGATACACCCAGTTAAGTAAAAAAAAAAAAAAAAAAAAAAGACTGTCGATCATTACTTACTTTAAAAAAATGAAGGTCAGTCAATCTGAAAGTTTCTTCATTTGAATGAATCTCCAAGTGC
Organism: Platyallabes tihoni; assembly: GCA_030068045.1. Classification (NCBI taxonomy): domain Eukaryota; kingdom Metazoa; phylum Chordata; class Actinopteri; order Siluriformes; family Clariidae; genus Platyallabes; species Platyallabes tihoni. The sequence goes on from JAQQZS010000003.1 coordinate 9,030,002, forward strand.
AGTCGGACTTCATCTACTGCAGAGGATAAGTTTGTTAGAGTATTATTTTTCGTATCATTTACTGCACCTCAGATTATAGCTCACATAAATGCTTCTCAGGGCTCAAGCAGCATATTTCAACATCCACTTTTCAGAGAAGACTGCGTGTGTCAGGCCCTAACAAAGTTAAACATTATTTTGGAAGAACTACAAACAGAAGAGACTTACTTGAGTCAAGAAACACAAGGAATGGACATTAGATCACTAGGAAACTGTCTTTCAGTTAGATGAGTCAAAATTCTTTTTTCTTTTTTTTGTTTTTACACTGTGTCAAAACTGAGGGCACACTTAACCAGCATGGGACCATCATTTGTTTTCCAGGAGAACAATGACCTCAAACAGAGGGAAGAAAAAGCAGCCAACAAGTAACTCCTTCAAGAGTACTGGAAAACCATTTCAGGTGACTACCTCATGAGGCTTACAGAGAGAATGGCAAAAGTGTTTAAAACTGTTATCAAAACAAAAGGTGGCTACTTTCCGTATTGAATCTCTTATAATTTCAATAGATATGTTTTCATTTCATTTTCATTTTCGTTTTGTTTTTATACTGATCTAAAAACACAGTACATTAATTCAACCTACACTTTGTCACTCATGTGGCAAATCTGGACTTTTGAGGTGAGGCACTTCTCCAGGACAAATATGACAAGAGTTTCCTTTTTTTTTGTAGCATGTGTGACCTTTTAGGAATTGAAAGCCACCCACTTCTCCCTGGTTGGAACAAGGCTGTAACGTAAAGGCCAGGTAAAATCTATACTTTGTGATGATGTGGGAACAGTTTAGGCTTTTCTTCCATAATAGCAGAAAAAAAATGCAAGAATGGGGAAGTAGCAACAGATAAAAATAGACACATGACAATCAGTGTGACATTCAGATACACAAGATATCTAGCTTATACACTTTGGAAAACATTTTAATTCATGCTTGTACTCAATAAGGCACATAAGGCAGGTCACAGATAAATTACACACAAAAACAGCCTTCAAAAGAAATAACTGTTATTTAAATACTGAGCAGATTGACAACTCACTCTACTGTGGACCAGCTAGGCACACAATACAACACAACACAATACAACACAACACAACACAACACAGTTCAGCATGTCAGACGTGTGCTGTGAAATCTGCCCTTTGTTTCAGGGATAGACCTGTGGTGTAAGAGCCCCTGAAAAGGTCAATACCAAGTTTTAGAGTAATGAAACCAGCATAGCCACTGTTAATGCATTTTATTGTTACTTTACTTGTTGTTGTAGTTCTCTATAGCAGAGTGAGATGGTTTTCAAGGACAGAATACAGAGTTGCATCATAGGCCCCACTATTTACTGCACTTGTTTCCAGCTTTATCTCCAGTTGATCCCATGCTGCAGAGTTGGTTCCCATTAGACCTTTTACTGAGCCCATGGATTTGGCCACTTGACATTTGGCAGTTTAGGACAACCCCTTTTATACCTGTTTCTGTATAAGGCATCGTCTCCCAGATCTAGATCCCAAAATACTACATTTGCTTCAGGTAGTCCCTATCAGTATTAGTAAAAGTGTATGTGACAGTCACAGTATGGTGTATGGTTTCTCTAGAAAGGCTAATGAGCTTACTACAACCTTTCTGAAAGGGGTTTGCCAAGATCAGATCTCCCATTTGCCTACATTTTGAAAGGTTTCTTCTTATACAAGATGCTGAACTGAAACAGGGGCCTCCCAAAATGCCTTCCTGCAGGTGATTACACCAATCAGCCATAACATTAAATCCACTGACATGTGAAATGAATATCTCTCATTATCTTCTAATAATTGCACCTGCCATGAGATGGGATATATTGGGCAGCAAATGAACAGTCAGTTCTTGATGTGGACTTGTTTGAAGCAGAAAAAAGTGAGGATCTGATTGACCTTATCAAGGGTCAAATTGTGATGTCTAGACGCCTGGGTTAGAGCATCTCCAAAAAGACAGGTCTTGTAGGGTGTTCTTAGTATGCAGCAGTTAGTACCTACCAAACGTAATCCAAGGAAGAACAACTGATGAGATGAAGAATATAATGCAAGAATTAATCATGAATGGTTTGAGGATCATGGCAAAGATTTCAAGGCGTTGACTTTCCCAGATCTCAATTGATGGTGCTCAAGGAAATTTGATCCATGGAGGCCCCACCCAAGGAACTGCCAGATACTAAAATGCACCATCACACTTTGTGCTGTCAACAGGGTAGAGCTGTTTTTCTGGCACAAAAGAGACCCACACAATGATAAATGAGTGTTAAACATTTGATGTTCTGGCTGATTGGTGTACGTACTGTAAACAAAAACAGTGTGAGAAATGGATGCTTGCATATGCTGGCGGGCAGGTAACTTTGGCATTCACGGTCTTTGCTCAAGGCCATATTACTCAAACCATTCCACTGAAGTACTTGGAGCACAGATGCAATCATTAATGACACTCCCCACTTTTATCAGGGACGGGCCCACTGAGAGATTAACATTTTTGCCATTGGCCAACAGACGGGACATACCAAGGGAAATGCACACAAATTTCACCTAGCGAGCATGCTAATTAGTGTTTCTCTTTTCACTTTTTCTTTTTCGTTTTCTTTTTATACCTACCGAGAGTAGAAAACGTATATGTAAAAGTATATCTAAGTAATCAATGATCCTTTATTTTTCCCCATAATTATATTTACATTAACAAGCATATTAAAATAAAGGTCTTAAAGATTTTTTCCCTATGTTTTCAAGTTTCTCTTCTGGATTTTATGCAAATCAAACTATGTTTGAATGTCAGAAAAACGCTATCTTTAGAACCCTTAAGGGGCATTATTTGTCTTATCTGTGTAGACCACTATTAGAGATTGTTTGAAGTTGAAGAATTTTAAGTACTGTAGCTTAGAACCATCCAAATAAGCCTGAAAATGTCCTTAAATAAATGGTTTGTTTACCCTAAACATTATTTAAAACGAAAGTTACACTTGGGAATAAGATAAATAAGATACATCTATCTGTCTGTCCAACCACACTAAGTGGCCAAAAAGAATAGACATCTGACAATCATACACATACTGTACGTGTCTCATGCCTATGGAAGATTTGGTTCCCCTTGGCTGTTATAAAAACCTCCATTCTTCTTGGAAGGTTTTCCCCTAGATTATGGAATGTGACCATGGTGATTTTCCCATTCAGCCACAAGAGTGTTCATGAGGTCAGGAAGGCCGAATGTGCAGTCTGTTTTCCAGTTCATCCCGATGGTGGTCAGTGGGGTTGAGATGCAGTCCATGCTTTCACTTGAACCTTGCAAACCATGCTTTCAATGACCTTGTTTTGTGAAGACTGGAGCAGGTATTATTATTATTATTATTATTATTATTATCATCATACAATATGATTACACACTCTGGCAACCCACCCCCACCCTGCTGGCCACCTTGTACATTGGTAAAATTGGTCTGTAACTGAGGACACTAGTGTTGTTACAGTGTAACAGGTGACAGTAGGTACCTAATGTAGTTAGTTTGTGAACCACCAAAAAACACAAAGAAAACAAGAGTACACAGGAATTGCACAATCAATGGCATCTTCACCTACATCGAATAATGGAAAAGTGCAGTCATTGACTTTATTGATTTCACCAAGCTTTTGATTGTGTAAATCCGTAACTTCCCTTTAAAATCTTGAGAAAGATTGGATGTCTTCCCAAATGATTTTGTATCATCAAGAAGCTGTACTCTGGAATTCAGGCTGGATTATGTATTGGAAAACTAGTTTTCAAACCAGCCGAGTACACCAGTGGTATCAAGCAAGTCTCATGCTGTTTGGGATATATGCTATCAAGATTTACTTTAGATTTGACAATGACATATTTAACCTTTGGAATTAAAGACCAAGAGACATGTACATAAAAGAAGCCCAATGTACAGACATGATTGTAATTTTTACCAGTCATAATAAAGCATTGCACTTACTGTTATCCACCTACAACAATCTGTCAAAGGAAATGGGTCTTTGGATCAACATCAAAAAAAACAGAAACCATGAGTGTAGGTGAACAGATTTCTATGTCACTGAACATAAGCCAAAGAAAATAGACTGGTTCATATAGCAACAATTATCTCTCAAAGACTGCAAATTAGAGAAAGATTAGATTAAGATTTCAAGATGCATCATGCATGATTGCAAGGCTTAGGAATAGGGTTTTTGACTGGGAGACCTCATTATTGAGATGTATGGTAGCAAAACCCTGACGATCAAGCTTCTCAGAACTGTCCAGCAACATCCATTCTAAGATGAGGTCCCAAAATCATATATGAGACCAATTCATCACAAAGGATGAAGTGTTGGATTTTGCTAAAACCACAGATATTGAGATCATTCGTAACATGGTTGGACCATGTTGCTCGTATACCAGGGGAAAAGCCGGTCAGGGCACTCTTGAATGGAGAATTGGCAGAGGGTTCTACAGTAGAAACATTGAACCCTCTGGCAAAGAATAAAAAAAATATAAATAAAAAATTTAATCCTTTTGTTTTTTTAGATACAACGACACTGAAGAATATTTTGAAGGGTTTACTTCATTCATGAAGAGATTTGGTTTTCTAAGGCATGTCGGTTTTCTAAGGCATACACATTTTGAGAAAATGTCAATCTCACCTGCCTTCCTACTCTATTAACTGTGGCTCACAGTTCACAAATCACAAGAGTTCAGACGATGAGATCAGCACATGCTGTGGAGACGGTACTAATGATTTTACATCATAAACAGTTCACTTCCATGTTTATTTATAAATAGCTTTGATTTAATGATTATGATTTATGATTATGTGATTTTAACATATTTTCTTTTTATAATGGGAAAGTAGGGGAGATTATTTATAAATACTATTAAAGTTATAGATATTCTTTGGTTTTAATTGACTTACAATTATTTATTTGACTGAGTAAGAAGTAAAACATGACATTGCATACTATTTGTCAGCAATTACAATTTATTTTAATTATTAAGTGACATTTTGTGTTTTTTAACATGTTCTAAGACAAAAGAAATACATATAAAATTATATATACTGTATATTTAGTGGCAACCCTAGTTATAATCTGATGTTGCTTGGTTAGGTGTAAACGCAGGGTTGTTATGTGGCGATAATATGAAGTCAGCTTTCATATTTATTTAAACCACACATAATGGCATAACAATAGCTGTTTTTACAGGTAAATAACAAATTAAGATCATTCTCTATACTACTTGTCCTGTACAGGGTTACGGGAGGCTTGGAGCCTATCCCAGGGGAGTCGCGGCACTAGGTGTTGTACACCTATCCAATCCATCACAAGACATATGCACAAACACACACGCGCACGCACGCATGCATGCACGCACTCACACACACACAGACACAAAACAGGGAATTTAGAAATAGCAACTAGCCTACCCTGCATGTCTTTGGACTCTGGGAAGAAACCAGAGCACCCAGAGGAAATCCCCCAAGCACAGGGAGAGCGCGCAAACTAGATATACACAGACCACAAGGCTGGTTTCGAACCCTTGACTCTGGCGATGCAAGGCCAAAGGTCTACCCACAACACCAGTAATCAATTTTTCACAGTCATGCATACCGTCTTAGAGAAATGAATCTTCTTTGGACAGTTAAATGTTTTTAGCTTCCTGAACAGGTTCTTCTTGCAACATGTTGTAGATTTAATCCATTAAATGCTCTCCCAAAGGGCAAAATTCTCAATTTTTCCTAATAGTAAACTTATAACAATGTGAACATTTTATGTTACTAATTAGGTTAAACTATTTCTGTAGAATTTTCAGAAAGTGTACTCATTAACCATCCAGAATTCTGAAATAAGTTTACCTTATCCTGTAGATAGTCTTACTTAGCTGGTTAGTTTTTGTTAATTTATGTTGTAATTTATGTTAGGTCAATCTGTCTTGTCTCTGCTAGCCAGCTAACTAGGCCACTTAGTTAGCTAGTTTAGTTTTTCTGTTAATTTATGTTGTAAATTTATGTTGCATGTAACACCTTGGTCCTGGAGGAACGTTGTTTCGTTTCACTGTGTACTAACTGTATATGGTTGAAGTGACAATAAAGCCAACTTGAACTAGTAACCCCCACTCTTCTTTAAATGAATATGATTGTCCACAAGGGGGAGCCACCAGGAACTATTCTCTCACACACACGCAAACATTTACATTTCCATAACAAATCCGTGTGGAGCAAATGTGCTGTCTAAAATTAACTCCACAGGGAAGGAAAACTGTTCTGTTCTGTGTAAGGGTGGGTGTGAATGAAAAGAAAACACGTTTACAGTCCAATGATCTATCCATCTAGATTTATTGCCATGACAAATACAGATACTCGTATTGCCAAAACTCAGAAATAAGTTAGAAGAAAATAACAGGAATAGTTAGATCAAGAAATAATTAAAAAGGTAATAAAGTGAAAATATACAGTGAAAATATATTATAATAAATAAATATTATTTATATAAATAATATATAACAATATTTATATAATTACATAAATAATGCTATATATCTGTAGGTTAGATAGATATATAGACATTTCAGGCTATATAAACGATTTAAGGTCAAATAACCACAAATCATTTTCGTAATATTATAAACAGAATATACAGAAGGCTGATACTTAACATTTTATTGTCTTACTTTTTTTATTAAGTTTCTCCGAGCGCGCGACTCCTCTGGTGAACTGTGCGCGCGCGTATGTCAACACTATGCAAAGCGCTGTTTGAACAGCTTTATTCAGCCATCTCGAGAGCTCGGGAAAGGAAGAGGCGCTGGTATAAATGCAGTAGTAAGCGTTCTCACTGTACATGTACAATTCTGCGGTGTCGGCAGATACTCGGTTGTGAACCCGCTGCTGGTGTGTTTCTGACCCCCCCATGTGTCCGCCTACCGAAGTGGACAGACAGACTCTTGAAATCCAGCACTTTCGCCGAGCTTTTGCCTCCTGTGTTAATCCCGACATGACCGAATCCAGGCTGTGTGTTTCTCTGAGCTGCGTTTCTGGTAAATATCTATTTCCTTTGATAAATAAACTGCGATAAATTGTCTGTATTTTACCAAGTCCTGTCATCTGAATTAGCTTGCTAGCTAACTAACTTGTTAGCCGACGAGTGCTGTTGCGTCGAGAAAGAAAATCCTCTTTATGGGAAAGATGAGATTAATTAACTCCAGGTTTAGTTGGCTGTTAAAGCTCTGCATTATGTGCTGAAATTTATTTTTCATTAGTGTTTAGCTATGCATCTAATCTAAGTTAGCTGTGATGTTTAACACACTGTTGTTTATGAGCAACTGTTGTTTACGACTTTATTATTGTTATTATTATTATTATTATTATTATTATTATTATTAATGAATGAGTGAATTATAGGGTTGGTTAACCCATACGCTATAGTACGATCATGGCGGTTTAACCAGAAAGAAAGGACGTTTTTCTTCCTAACAGCCAGGTTTTCTCTCTCAGCAGGACGCAACGGGCAACTTCAACTTCAAATTTTTATTTGTCACATACACAGTCATACACAGTACGAAATGCAGTGAAATGCTTATACGACCGCCAGTGACCTTAAAA
>JAQQZS010000003.1:9069498-9079689 GCA_030068045.1 Platyallabes tihoni
CATCCATATCCACCCATCCATATCCACCCATCCATATCCACCCATCCATATCCACCCATCCATATCCACCCATCCATCCATCCAACCATAAGTGTTTATGCTGTAATTTGGACTCTCATGTGCTTAACATCAAGCTGACATAATGAAAGAACTAGAACAGCATGGCCAAGACATTTGGGTTTAAGTTAAATATACACAGATCAGAATTCCATTGCTTTTACCGTCTGATATAAACACACTAAGAACATAGTATGAACCCATTTATTTTTCAAGCGATCAAAATGTGGCTTTAGGCTCTAGCCCCTAAAACAATGCAGAATGTCCTGGAAAATAAATAAAACGCCACTGAACAAAACAAAATATCAAACAGCTTGTTAGCTCCTGAACAATGAATGAATGAGGAATGAATGAAGAATGCAACGGTTTGCTGTCGTCAGTTCTTTGATGGCTTGATGCAGTTACTGCAAGCAAGGTATTAGCAACCAAATACTAAATGGTATTCACTTCTAGATTATCTAGATGTAAATATCAGGAAATGAAGGCTGAAATTCTGGTCTATGATCTTGCATTCACTCAAATTTCATCACAAACGCAAATACTCTTGGAAGAGACTTCATATAATTCTTATTTGTGCAAATAATAAACATGTAAAAACAAGAATTAGCATTAAAGGACAGAGCAGGCTGTATTTTACCTTCAATGCTGTCTGCTTCAACACTGAATCCATCATCACTGGTGATTTCAAACCGTAGGTGTGGTTGGTCTCCTTTAGGCAGGCGCTTCTCTTCACTTTCTTGAGGAGGCATCTCATCTTCTGAGCCTGACAGCGTCCCTAATAAGAAAGAATTTCCCAGGAGAAAAAAATATAAGGGAATTATTCAGTGTGCATTAATGCATGGAAATACTAGGATATACTTTATATCTCCATATCATTAATTTTTTTTTATATAGAATTAAAAATCTCTCAGTTTTTCTGGGTTTGCTACATGAGTCCTATACGAACAACACTTTGGCAAATCTGATAATTGCCGGATACTATAATAAGAAAAACAAATTAGCTTATTGAGCAATTGCTGGCTCACATGTTTGGCATAGATTTTTTTTTCATACACATTTGTCCTGTGCCAGGAGAATCCTCCCAGAGAGTATAAAGCTCTGATATATATACCTGAGTATTTGTTCCAGTCAGACAGTGAACTGCACCATGTGGCGTCCAAGGACTGTGGTTTATTGCTGTCACCACTTCGAGACACAGAGAAATGATCCCAGATCCCTGGCCTTCAAATAAACAACAATAAAGCGAGGATGAATATTATAATCTTAAGACCATAATCAAATGCCAAAGACCATTTAACATAATAATAAACATGTGGCATAAGCACAATGAACAAAAATTCTCATCTTTCTAGACTTGCTACTCTGAAAAATCTAAGACGACAAGTAGCTCTTGAAAAATAAAATAAATACAAAAATAACTTATTACCTTGTGCTTTCAGAATCACTACTTTGCTCCTCTTCGATTTTGTCCAGGTCAAGGATCCCTTTGACTGTTGGAGTTTTAATGCGAACTCCCCCACACCTACCACAGAGTGGAGACAAAACACAACTGATAAATAGTTCGTCACTAAATAGATTTCACTATCTGTGCGAAAACAAAAAGGAACAAAAACAAATACTCTATAATTTGTTTATGAGCTGCTCTGAGTCACCATGAGAATTCTTCATGACAATTCTGTGAAAGTTATATCAGGGGTGAGTGCATGGAATTTTCAGAAAACACCAGCTCAGGCATCAAACATTCGCATGCTCCAATTTCAGGCACAAAAAACAAGTCAGACCACAGAGTGATAGACAAGAGCCAGCACAAAGGAACAGAAAGTGAGTTACAGAATGAAAAAGTGAATAATTTAGAGTTAGAAGGAAAGTTAACATTCTGTCCTAAAACAGCACTACTGACAAGATGCAAGATTCATTACCGTAAGGGCAATCTTATATTGGGCCTGATTAATTTGCACAGTGCCCAGAAATGAGTGTCCCCCCCCTTTACAATACAATTAGGTCTGTACTATTATTATAAACATACTGTGAGTAAGTGAATCAAAAGCAGAATACAAACTAGAAAATAGATTTAAATTAAAAATAGGAAATAGCAACTGATCAAAACATCTAATAACGCTTTCTGGAGTTCATGGATTACATTCTTGGGGGAGGCAGCTTTCATACCTGGCAGCAGCTGAATTTAATTTGCGTTGCTCTTCTGGGCCACTGGAACGTTCTGGCTCTAAAAAGTCAGACTTGGATTTTTTGGTGGCAATGCGATCAGAGAGAGAGGACACCCTTTTCATTCGAACCTGCTTTGGTCTTGAGGATACTAAGCTTGGGGCAGAAGGTGGAGAATTTGTGGCCTCTGGTTCAACTAGAAGGCCTGGTGGTAGAACTATGGAACTTGGTGATTGAGCTCTGCCACCAGCAGTGGTGTTACAAGGTGAAGGAGGACTCAGAATTTTACTAGCCTTTCGACTGGGGTCATAATAGCTGGCCATAGCTTGGTTAATAATAGCTTGAGCACTCTCCGGATGATTGTCTGTTGGCTTGCCAGATGACCCGGGTACAGCAGCTGATTTGGTTTTCCAAGGTGTTGAGGGTTCCTTCTTTTTCCGTGATTTCTTTATTCCAGGTACTGAAACATCGGAAGATTCTTTTGCATTTTGGTTTGTTTTCTGAGCTTCCAATGGTGCTGCTGTTCCTTTGCTTTTAGTCGTGAGGAGCTGCGTGATGGTATTGGAGTTCTGAATGACAGGCGTCACCATTCTGGGGATTTGAGCTGTGATGGCTGCTCCAGCAACTGCAGGCAAGTTACCTGCAGCTGCAAGAGTAGCAGAGAGAGCATTGCTTTGCAGAAGGCTGGCAATCTGTGTAACACAGTTGTAGGAAGGGGAGGTGGGGCTGGGTAGCTGGAAAGTGTTGCTTTCTGGATTTTTGACAAAAATTTGACCGAGACGATTAACGAGTAAAACATGAGGGGTTGGATCCACATTGGGTCCACCCACCTCTTTCACAGTGAGAATTGCATGACCTGGTAATGCTTGAGTCACTGTTTGTTGAGGCTCCAGTGTTGGTCTTGGAGTTGAAAAGTTTATAGAAATGGTACGTCCTGGGGCAGCTTCCCTTTGCATCGGCATAGAGCTATAGCCATTAACAACAACAGGGCATGTGGCTGGCTGAATAATGGAGGACACTGGATGGCACTGAGCAGATGTTTGGGAGTTTACAGTTGGAATTATGCTGACTGTTGCAGAGCCCACAGGTTGAGTGTAAGTGGGGTACACAGGAGATGGCACTGCTCTAAGGGATGCAAGGGCTACACCAGGGCTTGACTGTACATGAAACACTGAATCAGGCTGAGGAGGCAAATCAGCAGAAATAACTGCTCTTGGAACTGATTGTTGGCTGATGTCTGAAGGCGACAGTAGTTTGTTACTAAAACTTTCCATTGGTGGCAGGACTGTCTTGTTTTCAGGGATGTGGACAGGATGTAAAGTGATAGTTGAAGATGATGAATTAGAAAATGACATGAAAGTAGACTGCAAACATGGAGCAGACTGAATTGCAGAACTGGCCGTTTCTATAGATGATGTGGAACTTGATTGTGGCGGCACTTGATCTTGGCTTCCATTTGCTGTGAAGGCCGTGTTTGTTGAACCCTCTGACATGTTATTTGGGCAAATCATAGAACCATCAATGGAGGAAACAAAGTGACCACTGTTATGATCCAAGTACATGTCTTTTGTCTCATTGGATTCTTGTGTGTCTATTTGAGAATCGTCCTTAACCGGAACCAACTCGGTAAAACAGGTGCTGGGTGAGGGAGGGTCACATCTGTCCAGCATTATAGGTAATCCCAGATCTGCAGGTAAACTGTATCCTTGGATATCTTCGTTAAAAGTGGAAAATGTTGTATCTGTTTCCTTTGGCATGACAAAATCTGTTGAAGTCTCCAGCGGGGGCATCATAGCACTTGACTGAAATGTCTGACCAATAAAGTCAGTGGTCTGATATGTATCTGGAAAGCCTGGTTTTGTATAGCTGCTATTCTCTTGTGGAATCTCAGAATGTGATGGGCTACCTGAACTTTGATCAGCAGTGCTAACTAAGGACAGAGAGCCGAATGGTTTGGCTAGTGGTTGGTGCTGACTGCTAAGACTTGGAAGTTCCACACACAGCCCATTACTATTCCACTGTTTATGATGCTGACCATCAAGAGCCTGAGACGGTTTCTGAACCTGACTTGGATTTTTCAGATTTTGGGTATTACTGCTTGTTACACTTGTATCACTCTCAGTTCCATCATCAACACCATCTAGTTGTGAAATTGATTTTGCAGGTGGTGTCTTTGTGGCTTCTCTTGAGCCTTTACAAGTTACTATAGTGCGTGAAAAGTCAAAATAGTTTCCCATATCATCATCAGAGGAACTATTACCCCAGTCCTCTGTAGGATGAGGTATTCTCCGGGCAGACACCTCTGCACCTGGACCCCAAAACTCATCTTGATCCTCTTCACCTTCAACGACGATCTGTTCACTACAGTTCATTGCTACTCCCTCATTTAGGACAGTGGCCTCAATTTCAAGCTCGGTTTTGAGTTCTGATACCTCACTTAGGTCCGAGTCCAACTGAAAGGGGGTATAGGGGAATTCCTTATCAGTGACTAGGTGACTACCCCTCTGAGGATTCGCTGTGTCTCCTAAAGAAAAGGTCCCATTTTCCGCAGGCAGTTCTTGTGGTGAGGCCATGAAATTGTGTGGCAGTTCTTCAGAGTCCAACTGATTAAGGTCAAAAGGCAACCTCGGTCGTGTTGAAAGGTGGGTAGGCGAAGAGAGAGATCGGTGAGCAGGAGGGGTGCTGCCAGTGCCACCATGCCACATGGGCTCTGGAAACAGTACTGAGGTAGAATGGGGTGCCAAAATTCCAGCACCCCGGGCAGAGGAAGCGCTTCGACTGACAGGGCGGGCTGACAAGGAGGTCAACAAGTTTTCAGTAGCACCAAGCGGGAAAATTGGGGATGTAGGCTGGGTAGTTTTAGAGTGATGGGAACCCCCAGGTCGAAGATTATTTGAGCTAGTCTGAGATCCCAAGGAGGAGCCAGAGTTGTGTCCACGAATGCCAGGATTCTGTGTAGCATGTCGCCGTAGTCTGCGGGTATCATCAAGATCACTGATGGTCAAAATGTGGTGGGACTTGGAAGGGGCTGCTCCTGAAAAAACAAACCATATTGTTTATTTCTAAAGACATCCAACGAGGGCAAGGCGGCAACACTAGTAGCCAACTCCAGCCAACAACCAGTAGTAACTCATTTCTTAAATAGCTATAAAAAAAGTTATCCCAAATTTTACAGGAATTACAAGATAAATAAAACTTAGGGTACCTGGAGATGGAAGTGGTTTAGATAGTCCTCCAGCTGGTCTTCTGTTCAGGGGATAGGCTGAAGGTTTGGATCTAGTACTAGAGTCTGGCTTAGCAAAGGGAGATACTAAACTTGGAGTTGCTGGTGTCACATCTCCCTCAGTAGTTTCAGATTCTAATAAAGAAATATATATTTTTAAGAATACATATAAAGCCACGTGAATAAATAATATAAGCCTGTTTTTTTTCCATTTAAGCAGACCTGACTGTGGACATGGACTGTGGGCAATTGTGCGATTTTCTCCCTGGTCCGCCAGTTCTTCTACCGGCTTCTCCTGAACTGGTGGTCGTACCTCCAAGACTCGGCATGTGTACTTGCAGCGGCGACGTGGGTTTAGTGTGCTCCAGTACCAACGAGAACATCTGAGAAAATTGTTACATATGTACATTCATACATAGTAAAAGTAGAACTAAAGCCATGTATACAATAAATACATAGAAAAATAAGCAGGCGTTAGGGATACTTTGCTATACAAGGAATTCTGTATCTTTTCTGGTGTTAACTGCAGAGCACATGAATATGTACTTTATATAATTTTATAATATGCCTAATTAATACCTTTTTTATTATTATTTACTAAATACACCATCACTAATTAATGATCCATCTACAACACTCAACCCACAGGTTTCCACCAATTCAAATTCTGAATTCAATGAGTTTAAAAATCACTTACTCATAACCCACTGGAAAAAGTTTGCCTTGAATAGTTGACAATTCATTTAGCTTCCCAAGTTTTTGGACTTGAAGAGAACCTAAACACAAAAATAAATAAATGAATAACCGCAACAAAAACAAATCCAACAAGTCATCAAATGAACACTCATTGACCTTGAGGTGCTTACCAATCATCATGTTAATATGTTCTGGTTCTAATCCTGTCAAAAACTTCCTGCGAAGGCTGATCCCCTCAAAGTCCACATAGACCCTCCGAAGAACTTCAAACCCTTGCCCAGTAATAATCTAAAAAGTTCAAGAAGTGAGAGCATATTTAAAAACACTTATACTGTAAATACATGAGAAAGCAAGTAAGAAAAAAAGAAATATATAATCATGATTAATGCAAACTACTTTTCCACTGATGAGATCACGGTGTTTGTAGCAGAAGACTTTCTTGTCGTCTTGGAAGACACAGTTGCGAGAACGGGCACACATGAAGTGATAGTTGCTTTGGCAGGAGGTAAGGCAGCAGCCCACTGTCGCCCCAGTCTGGTTACATCTTTCACAACGCTGTAAAAAAAATAAATAAATAAAATAATTCCACTGCAGGACATGTAGATAAACAACAGTCTACTGCACTTATTAAAAGATACAACAGAGACCAATGTAAATGTATTTAGTACTCCTAACTTTATTTTTCCTCTCTCTTCATCACCCAATCTGAGTAAGCATTAATTGAATAGTAATTGGCCTGTTGTCAAGGCAAAGGTTAAGACATTGGACTACGGGTCGAAAGATCCCAGGTTCAAAGCCCACGACCACGACGTTTCCACTGTTGGGGCCTTGAGCAAGGCCCTTAATCCTCATCTGCTCAGATGTATAATGAGATAAAAATGTAAGTCGCTCTGGATAAGGGCCTAAATAGAAATAGCTAGCTTATTAGTAAACTTTGTTGAAGTCAAAAATCTGAAAAGAAACATGAGCCAGGTTAACTTATTAACACAGTGCTATGAACTCAACTTCATATGAGTCTCAGCTGAACTTTGGAATGCATTTTTGCACCAATTAAGGGTTATGAAAATTGGTCCTGATTACATTGTACTAGTGCTCTCGGAGATGCGTATACAGAGCAGGAAAATTTCTAATGGCCAAGACCTATGGTAATGTACTTGCATGCACAGCAATTTAGATTTGAAAAAAAACAAACAAAAAAAAAATCTAAACTACTTCGTTAACCAACAATGTCTGTCTTTTTTTTTTTTGCCTGCATTATAATAACAGTCCTTCCCAGGCCCTTTCATTCCTTCTGGCACACATTTAAACTAAATACATTGTGCAATATGGCTCCCATCGATCAACAGATCGAATGACACATGACTATAAGGTGCCATACCATAAGGCGACCTCTAGCAACGGCACTATGCACATGCATCAGGCAGCCATTGTCCTCCTCGAATACCTCCGCTGACCACATGGAGCAGTTCACATGAGCCCATTCATTCTGTCCAAGATACAGCAAACGCCCTGCATCCTGTGGAGGTTTACAAAAATGCTGTTCATGAGACTGATGTCAGTGTTTTACATTTACGTCTACTGGATTATTAAAATGGATTATTAAGACATGTTAAAATTTTTCGTAGCAAAGGGGATGTTGTTGAAAGTGAGCACGACTTGCTTACACTGGATTTTGCATCGCCATACTTCTGACACAAGACACACTGACGCTCATCCTCCTTCGACCACCCAGTGTCCAGCTCTTCTCTGCATGGTCGTGCTTTTTTCCCTGTCACAGAAACGGAAAGATTCATCGCAAATATATTATAATAGAATGAAGGTTTTGATCAAAAACAACATTAAAAAACAGTTATGTGCAATTACCTGTTAGTCTGAGTCTCATGCTCAAATCTCTGTAGTGGCCATGGACAGGCTTACGAGATGGAGGAGTAGAGATATTTGCTCCATCTTCACCTTTGACCTCTGGAAAGCCTCCTCCTTGCTTGGTGTTCACAGTCGTTCTTTCCTCCTCTGTTTCCCGCCACTTGGCAAAAACATGCTCATTTGTTGGTGGTATTACAGCGTTGGACAGCATTCCACTTGAAAATATATATATTAAAAAAAATAATCAGAAATGCATTATGTGTTGCTTAGTGATGATTCTCACATCTTTTTTTTTTTTGTACTTTCAGTGACCTTTCAGGCCTAATCAAACAGACATATCAAGAAGCATGAACTTGAATTTAAAAGGAACAAACCAAGTGAGTTTGTAAAAAACCCTTTGCAGTCAGCTGATTTTATAGATTGAATTTTTTGAAAGTGTACAGAAAAGCTGAAAATAAATATGAGCACATAAGGCTCTGCTACAATTCCTGTGTCTTTCTCCATATCCTCACACCAGGTTTTATATTCATACCTATTCTCCATGTGTTTAGTTCAATAATAAAGTATATATCAAGCATGAAGTGGATGCATGGAGTGACATGAATGTAAGATACAAAACACTCACGCTGGTAAATGTTTGGAGCGTGGATCCCACACTTTGGGATCCTGACTGCTGAACCAGTTGAAAACCTCTTCCATGAGCTAAATATAAAAATACAGTAAGAAAAAAAAAATGCAATAATAAAACACAAGCTTTGATTTAAAAGGTATAATGCTTTACTGTTATTAAGTACATGAAATTCTCTTCAGATAGATAAAAAACACCACCACATGATTTTAAGCTGTCAAATATGGCTGTATGAAATGTTTTGGAGAACATTAACATTACACCTTTTTTAAACATCAGAAAACAGCTAAAAGACTGAACGTTTAAGAATTGAACCTTAAGATAGTAAGAGCGAGCCAAAGCAGTCGGCTTTTGGTCCTCTGGTAAGGTTTCCTCCTCCTCTAGTCTTTCACGAATCACTTTCACCACATCCTCATGGAAAGATTTCTACAGCAACATGGACAGGAATGATCAACTGTGTATTTCCACTCACATTAGACATTTCTTGCATAGTAAGCGAGATTGAACCAAATTACTCACCAGCGTTGTATAAAGCCCTTTGTCAAACCTTTTCCCTACAGCACGCAAATCACACACATGAAGAACATCATCTCTGTCACTTCCATCACCCAGAGATGCACACTACAAAAACAAGCAGGAGAGGAGTTAACAAACGAGCAAGTTTACAATACCATGTACACAGAGGGTTTAGGAGCTATCTGTGTGAAATGAAACGTGGGCCGCACCTCGCTGCAGGTGACCAGGTGCTGAGTGAGAGTGGAGCTCAGCAAACAGGCGAGCACCTTCTCTATTCCGGCTCTGAGCTCCATCAGGAGGAGCTCCCTCCATCCTCCTCCCTCCACACTCTCCCGTACTACGCCGGCCTGTGCTCGAGTACAGGGCTGGCACGAGTACACAACGCTCTCTGGCAAACTCGACAGGATCTCATACAGGTCATCTAGAAGGACAATGAAGAACAGAGGTCAAACGTGAGAACACCTCCGCATGAGATAAAAACAAAAACAAGCAAATCATTATGTGTAATTGTAGTCTTGTAGTCTTTTTAACAGGTTTCTCAAGATCCCAGATGCCCACCGTACAAGATAAGTTGAGCAGCAGACAATTAAAAAGGAACAAAAAGAACCAAAGAAGAATAATAATTTAAAAAAAAAAAGGGTGGTTGGGTGGAATATCAGGTTTTTCTGAGATTCACTTTTGGAAAGTGCCACCCCAGGTGATTAAACGAAAATGAACCTAAACAAATATTCAGAACGTCTAATATATGTAATCTTGCCTAGATCCATTATTTACATTGTTGTTGGTTTTTTATTTTTTTTTTTTACATTCGGTTAGTACTTTCCCTACTTTGTGTGTGCCTTCATGTACTGTCTCCTTAGAAACGTGCTGTCATGTGTGTAGTCACATGACTGGGCCCCATCCTGTCTGCGACATGGAAGCATTTTATATATATATATATATATATATATATATATAAGGGCTGGGCAATAAAACGATAACGATATGTATCGCGATAGACACGTGATCGATATCAATAAAAAATGTGTTCGATAGAACGTTCGAT
>JAQQZS010000003.1:9102641-9127024 GCA_030068045.1 Platyallabes tihoni
CCCCCGGAAGCCAGGAATCTTGGTTTATGAATGTGATGAGCACCAATTATTTCTGACAAAGCAGCGAGTGTGACAAAGTTACCAGAAGAAATCTTGTTCATATTCATATTCTCCAGCACACTCAGTAAAACCTAACAAGTGTTTTTCTTATAAAACTGCAAAAATCTGTATACAACACTACTGATTATTTTCAAGCAAAGAGTTTTCACACCAAATACTGACAGTGTTTATTTTATTACTATTATTAATGCTCTTCGAGGAAGTGTCTTTTATGTAGAAATATGATTATGGCACATTTTGAGTACGTTCTCAAGACATTTTGCAGTACTGTTAGTAAAACAGTTGCTAGGTTTTGCTGGAGAATGAGTTCTTCTGTTAACTGTCGCACTTCCTTATTTCTATTTTCATGCAAAACTCAGGAGCTTACATTAGGCTCTTTACATAGACACTTTATTGATCCCGAAGGAAATAGAAAACATCCAGTAGCAAGGATAGTAATACAATAGACATGTAGCTGCACTAGCAAGATCGTCAAACCACGCTTCAACCGAATGACTAATAGGAAAACTATAATATACAAAGAGTAATGTATAAAAACTAGCTCAAACATGCTACTTTCTTTCCAGGCATTAAAATATTCTGCTGTAATGTGATTTATTTATTCATTTTTAAATTATGTTCAATGATTTTGTACATCATAATGCAGACATGATTAACAAAAGTTTTTACAAAAAATAATAATATGCCCAAGTCTGTAATTAAAGAAAAAGTGAGCATGGTGGTGTTCGGGAATCTGACCATAAAATTTTATGTTTGTATAATTAAGTAAAGTCTTTAGTTTGAGCTTTAACAGTCAATAACACATTTCTGATTTTTTAAATATTAGATTTTTTTTAATATTACTATATACGTTTGTGTGAACTTTGTGTCAAAGATATATTTATCTATAGTGACATTTATCTTCATTTCCTTTTTGATTTCATGCCTGATATAGGTGGCTTTGCCTTCCTCCCTTTCCTGTGGCTGGTGAACGTTGTGTGGTTTTTTAAAGAGGCCTTTGTCAAACCCGCCTACACAGAACAACCACAGATCAAAATCTGTGAGTAAGACACCAAGCACCTCTTAAAGCTGACTTGTTACACAGCTACAAGCTTCTGCCGAGTCTTCGTATTCTGTCTGTACTATATAGTTTTGTGGTTTAAACACTGCTTGTAAATGTTGTTTCTTTGCGAATGTATAAACACAACGTCCTCTATGCAGATGTGAAGCGGTCGGCGCTGGGGTTATTGCTGTGGGTGGCCGTGCTCACGACGTGGATCACCATCTTCCAGCATTTCCGAGCAGATTGGGGCGAAGTGGCCGATTATCTCTCCTTCACCATTCCTCTCGGAACACCATAAAGAGACTTTCCTTACTCACCTGTTATTTCCTCTGGATGCCTTGAGGATATTTTTAAATTTCTTAAATAGTGTGATAAACATGTCATATTATTTTTGACTTGTTGTGAAAGTGAAAGAATGAAACACGTCAGAACGAAAGCGACTCTGAGCAATGTGATAAGAAATGAGTGAGACAAACAACTTACCCACATACATATTCACACACACGCCTCATTTACATAATCTTATAATCTTATAATCCCAACAACATGACTGACATTCCAGACTTTCTAATATCCACAAATGAATTCTCTCTGATGTGTAACTCATAACTGGCGCCTATTATGAAATCTGATCTCATGTTCAGGCAAATTCTAAGCCCGCGTCCAGCCGGGATCTCGCTCGAGGCTGTTTTTAATAGCTTCTAGTCAGACTGTTGATGGCAGGCGAGCTATGTTTCCCACCATCAGTACTTGGCATCTTTACAATAAAAAAACAAAAAAGATTGATGAGTTCTGCAGTCAGGCATCCGAACTATGTTTTTTCCAAAATGACCAGCAAGTAATCATTACGTGACAGATCATAGTGTTCGTGTTCATGAATAGAGTCAGGGCAGTTTATATTTGGTTGGTTGATGTTGAGAGTATGATGTGATAATGCCAACGCGTTTCCTTTCGTTCCTGTCTCAGAACGCTGACCAACAACTGATTCTGTTCCTTGTACCATTTTTTTTGGCCATACCTGTAAAAGCATTAATCTTAATTAAAATTGACTTCTTGTGTTTGATTTTCTGACAATAGAGCTGTGAACTTATGAGACTGGAATAAATTATCATCTAACCTAACAAAAATACAGTCACATTGGCAATATTATTATAACCTTGATGGTCCTCTAAGCATTGCAGGTAGTTCATATATACTTCCAAATGTCATGAGTGTACTGTTTCCAGATCCCTTTACATCGTATGGGTTTTCTGGCCCAGGACGTTGTCCTTACTTTAGATAACCGTTCCAGTAATTACATAACTATAACCAAGTAGCGGAACATTACTAGAAATCCGTGCTCTGTCAGGAATCCTGGGTGGTTTCGTGTATCACGGAAGACCTAAAGAGGTACAACGTATGGGGACTTTTTCTAGTCACGTGTACTTGTGAAGCAGCCTCACTGAGTTGTTACCAAGGCTTTTAACTTATTTATAGACAGAGCTTCTAAGTCCAGAAAGGCAAAGTGGCCTGTTGTCACTCTCCACAGTTGTGCAGTCAACTCTGGTACCAAACGAATTCCTCTTGAACAACCTAGAACGTTCGTTATACCAGATATGGTGTTCTCCCAGGATCATGTTTCCCCTCGTGTAGCATTGTTCAGTTTATTATTTCTTCATTACCTACTTCATCATGATAAATTGCTATTAAGAATAACATCAGCATGATAGACACCCATCTGTTGCTATTGTTCACCACCCAAATAAAATGATGATGCTCTGTTATAAGTGATGGTTTGTTTCCAGTGGGAGGGTTGTGATGGGTAACTAACTAGCCCAGTAAATGTAATTTGAAAACAACACGTATGAATTCTTAAATGTAATGCTTCTCAAGGTGTTGATATATATATTTTAAATGGCTCTGATTTTCCCCCTTATTTACAACCCCACTTATATGTTTGATCTTAAAACTAGGCACCTTTTAAAGCAAATTCAAATCTGACTCGTAAATTGACCGTCTGGTGACACTTTCCACTTAACTGGTAACATTACAAACAGCATCATTTTGCCTTATTCATTTCAGGACAAAAATAAAGACAGGCTGGTGAGGGAAATACTTTTTACAGCTGCTATAATCCGTAGCATAGCACAAACTACACTACCTGGCCAAAAACAATAGTCGCACATACTAATATCCCATAATTGACCACCTTTAGCTTTGATTATGATGCCCATCGTGGTGGCCAGTTCATGGTTCCTCATGCTCCTAGAACCACTCTTTCACAATCTGATTCCTGGGATATGCCTGTGCCATCAAGGAAGAAAAACTCATGTCACATAGATGTGATAACCTGGTCATTCAGATCAGCTGACTTCATTTTATTGGCACATAACGTTGCCGAGTCTAGACCCGACCAGGTCATAACACTGCCTCCAGAGGCCTGTGGAGTGGCCATAATGCAGGAGGGGTGCATCGCTTCATACGCTTCCCTTCTTACCTTGATGTTCACATAGCGCTGGAATAAGGTCAGTCTGGACTCATCAGACCACATGATTTTCTTACATTGCTTCAAATTCCAATCTTTCTGCCCCCTAGCAAGCCTTTTTTCTGATTAGTCTCAACTATTAAGTGGTTTTCTTATGGCCACACAGCTGTTTAGTCCCAGTGCCAGTTCGCCCCATATTGTGTGTATAGAAATGCTCTTACTTTCACTATTAAACATAGCTGTGGTTTATACTGTTGATTTTTTTTTTTTAAAGTGCAACTTCAAGCATTTAAGTGATCTCTGATGCTCATTCATAATTTTATTCTGACAACATTTCTCCTGTGAAGGTCACAGCACAGCCTATCCTTCCAGGTGTTAATAATGTGTTAACCCAATTCTAGTAATTTAAATTTTTTCCATTGTGTGATGCAGGCCAATAATTTGACCATTCTGAAATGGTGACTTTTTTATGGCGACTAAAAAGCACAATATAATGCTCTATATAATAACCTCAATATTGTAATTGTTAGCAAAATTGTGTTGAGAATAAAATTCTTTGAAGTATTCTGTAATCTAATTTACCTGTGTAAAGCCTGTTTTCTTCGGGTGTACTTAAAAAAATCACAATACTTTATGACTTTATTGAACACCCCCTTCCAGATTTATCCCCCCTTTGCAATTATAATAAACTACATTATAATAAAGAGCATAGATGTTAGGAATTGTGTATTCATGGGCCTTGCTTTGTACTCGGGTATTGTGGTTACAATTTTGTAGCTACAGTTTGGAGAAGAACCAACAATGGGTGTGTGAGTCAGGTGTCCAGAAAACGTTGGGCCTATAGTGTATCTTCAGTGGTATGTTTGATTTAGCTTACATTAAAAAAGTCAGGATATGAATCCAAGTCATAAACTCTTTCATTCTTATAAATTTGTGCATTAAACTGAAAGATCAATTTCTGAAATCTTAGTGCTCACTGGATTTTAGTTACATATGTATGTTGTATTTGATATTAAGCACATTTCCTTCATTTCTTTCTATCTGTTAGTATAAAAGTAAAAGAAAAAAACATACCCTTTCAATATACAGAAATATACTGAAAATGATTAATATACAAGATAAAGTCATGGAACATCGTAGACCTGTTACCAAATCAATCTGCTTACATAATCTGCACACATCACGGGCTACATAAAGGGGTGCAACAGCGCAACAAGAGAGAGCTGCAGGCAAGAGAAGAGAGAGAGAAAGAGAAAGGATAAACACTGTCTCTCCATATCCCCAGAAGACTGATAATATTATCACAAGAGACTAGCCATATTTCACAGGTAAATTCCAACATGCATGCATTTTGAATGGGAAAGAAATCATAATATTTTTTTTCTTATTATTATTTTATGAAATAAGAGGTAAACTCCAAATCACTTGAATGCATTACTGTAAATTAGTGTAAGATCTGTTGCTGTCTATGGTATATGCTTACTCTTAATCTTTCTACAACTAAATACACTTTAATTTGTTTAATTTGTTTTCAACTAAAACCTTTCTGTTGATGTTATTTGATATTTGAAAATGTAAATGTATGAAAGTCTATTTTATAGACTTCTTGTTCTACATTTTAGACCTAAATTTACAAAAGATCTTTTTAAAAAATAAATAAATAAATAATAATAATAATACTTAGATATTCAGACAGATCAACACATATAAAATACAATACTGAGCAAAAATATGTGCGTAAATCATTTATCCAGGAAAGGGTTAACCTGTCCCTGGATTCCATATTTGTGCAGGAGTGAGGGGTGGAGAGCTATTTCCATCAGGAGGGGACTCCCTAGTTCTGTGCGCAATAACCACAGTGTTCTCATGAACTAGCTCTGTGCAGAGCAAACATTTCCCTTCTGCGATATTTCTATCTGTCTTGTATTGTTGAAGGATGGCTTTCGACCTGCATCACAGCACACCTGTGAGCGGGATCATCTGGGAGAAGGTTCTGCGGCCCATGCTGCCTCGGCTCGGGGACACACTCGGACCTTGCGCATGGACCCCGAGCGAGCTGCTGATCCCAATTAAAGAGCACACAGGAGCAGCACAGGTGGGGAAACTTCTCATTTCATGAACCTTAACACACTGTCTCATACTGTTGAAGCTGTTTCACATTGTTAGAATGTATTATAGATTGTGGAGTACTGGAGTATTCTCCAAATATAATATCTACTAATAAAATTGCATAATCAGGAAGATAATATAAACAAAAAAAATTATAATAATACAAATAATAATAATACCTGTCCTTGCTTTACTCTAAAACTAATTATGGCCCAATTTATTTATACATCATGTAAATTATACTAATGGTACAAAAGTGTACCCTTGATAGTACAGTACCAGCTAAAAGAAAGTATTACTACACTGGGTGGCCCAAAAGTCTGAATCTATAGCCGAAAAATATTTTAAACTACAAATTTGAGCAAGTGCATAAATTGATGATCATTGACATCATGGCATCTGTGTATATGTGCTGAAAATCTAAACTGTTGAAAACATTTCCTAATATTTAAGAAATGTTATACTGTTGTCCTCCTGATTCTGATAGAGTACTGATGTCACCTGACCTCAAAGTGTGGTGTTAGGTCCTGTTCTATTCAGCCATCTTAGATCTGACACATTCAATTAAATATACAGAAAAAATGGCTATAAAGCCAGGCTTTTGGGACATCCCGTATTTTTAAAAAGTACAACACTAATCAGCCATAACATTAAAACTACATAACATTAATACTGATTATATTATATAAAAGTAAACTGGTGACAGGATCATGGGTACCCTAGGCCCACCATGAACATTGGCCAGCTTGTTTGGTCCAGTCCCACAGATAAGTAAATGCAGCAGAAATCGCGAAAATATCAATGCTGACCATGATAGAGAGACACCAGAACATCCAGTGCACCACAGCCTGCAGCACATGCTGCCCAGCAGGCAAACAGCCCAAGACTGCTTACCTGACCTCCAAACTCGCCAGATCCCAAACCAATTAAGCGCCAATGGGATGCACCGGGCAACCAAGTCCAGTCCATAGAAGCCCCACCTCATAACTCACAGCACCCAAAGAATCCGCTGCCAACGTCCTTTCATTGGCCCTGAAAAGCCACGGCCCAAGGGGTCAAAGCTGCCCCAGGGGCACAAGGAGAACCCAAAACATAGGTGCTTTTAGTGTTATGGCTGATTGATAGAAGTGGTATGGTAAGATTTAATGATGTTGCTAGTATTCTTTAAAAACAATAAAAATAAATAAATAAATAAATAAATAAACCCAGAACCATCAACAATCATGTTTTTTAGGTGACAACTGATAAGATTTTATCAAGTCTTAAAGTTTTAATTGTATATAGAACAAAAACTAAAATGTCATGGGCAATGTAAGTAAAAATTTGTAATGTGTATAAATTTACTCATGAACCCATGTGGTTTCCATCGTAACCACAATTTTTCATTGCATGATATTTCATCCACCCTTATATACAGGTTGTTTGTGATCAAAATGGATTTACTGTGCAGCTCGATGTAAAACACTTCAATCCTGATGAGCTGATGGTGAAAGTCAAAGGCGACTATGTTGTGGTAGAGGGAAAACACGAACAGAAAAAGGTCAGTTCAAACCCTCATAACCGATTGACTTGAGTGTTCTTCTCAACAGTTAGTGCACATTTATCTCTGCATTTCCTAAATGCTAAAAGTTGCCTTTGTTGAAAATGTCCTGTAGGATGGTTCTGGATTAGTGACCCGGGAGTTTAACCAAAGGTACCGCATCCCAAATGAAGTGGACGCCATGAATCTGAAGTGTGCAGTGTCGCCAGAGGGAATGCTGGTTATTTCTGCCCCTCTGCTGAAGGTTGAAAATGCAGAGTCACCTACACACTCGGGATCAGAAGTGTAAAGACCCTCCAAGTCAACAGATGGACTTTCAAATATTTGTGTAATTTTTTTTCCCCAAGATGCATTTCTATAACTCTCAAAAGGATGAGCATCAGAAAAACAGACCAATTTTCTTCTTGCATGTAAGCTAGCGGGTAATATTTCCAAATTCCAATTCCGAACATGTTTGATACCAAGCCAAACAACACATCATTAATCCTATTTGTTAGGCATTTTAATAATGTTAGACTTCGAGGCGTACCAAAGATATCTGAGCATATTTCATAATCCATCTCGAATTTTCCAGATTGTTCTAAACATTGTAGGATTGCTGTTTAATAACAGGTGCACATATCAGATACTGATGGACTTTTGAGTCTCAAAAGTAACCAAACTGTTATTGCAGAGTTCATGAGTGTACATATTCATTAATAACTGTTTGTTTTGTAAGTGTTGAGTAATAATTATGATATTCTATGCACTAATTTAACTGCTGTTTTATCTTGAATTCTTGAAATAAATATTTTTTTTTCAAAATTGTTTATTTACAGTGTAAACACATTTATATCTATTTGCAAACAACAAAATAAATAGACAGTGTATTGAATTGAAATAATAAACATGATTGTGTGTTTCAGTGCATCGTTCTTGTTCACAGTAGATCAATCTTCATGGAATTTATCCAGCATCATGTCAACCTCACTGCGTAAGAAAAAATATTTACATAACCATATAATAACATTTTAGACGGCAGAAAGACTTAGCACTAGCATAAGGTTTCTAAAAGTATTCATTACCAAACACGGTATAAAACGGTTTTCTCACCAGAGTTGCTCTTTCACCCAGTTTCTCTGCTGCCGAAGAACTAAAAGTAAGGGATCGTCTTCAAATTCCATCCCATCTGAGTCTGTATAGATAATATAGGGATCATGTAGAGATAACCACTGCAGTCAATAATGTGTTGTGTATGTAACTGGAAGTTGATTTTTAATTTCTATAATACAGCAAAACACTATTTAAAATTAACATTTTATTAAGAAATGCAACAGCATTCAGGATGTACCCGAGCTTGTCTAGGTTCCCCTGGGATAGGCTCCAGGCCCCCACAACTCTGCACAAGATAAGCAGCATAGACAACGGATTGCTATTTAAAATACAATAAATTATCGAAAAAGGATCCTGACAATAGATTTGAGAATCAAACAAAGCTGACCCCTGAAAAGCCAATAGTTATAATGCGAGTTCTAAAACTTTATAATATTATTCCTTTCATTTTCTTCCTATAATAAAAAACAATTAAAGGTCTTGGCAGCACGGAGTTATACATACTTCCCCTGTGTTTGTGTAGGTTTCTTTAGTGTTATCTGGTTTCCTCCTGACTCCCAGTAACATGGCATTAGGTGGATATACTCTAAACTAACGAACTCTAAATTGCACACTTGGTGTGAGTGAATGTGTAAATGATGTGCTACAATAGCCTGGTGTCTCCTTGTGGGTGTACCTCAAACCAGAATAAACAATTACTGAGAACGAATGAATGAACGTCAGCTTCCTTTTTGTCTTATTTATGTCCACCTATATTATTGTGTTTTTGGATTGTGATATGCGTGTTTTATTTCCTTTTATTATTTTTTCTTTGTTGGAGTGTTTCTTTTCTACAAGGAGGTAATGATATTGTAATCATGTTCTAATATTATGATCTATGAAATATACTATGTACTAGAGTATGTGCATGCCTACTGCAGTAACACTATAATAGTTAAAGCTATGTGCATTGTACAAGTTATTTAAAGAACGGTGCTGTCCACTGCAACAGGTGGAGGCTAAAACAGTTAAGTTGCTCATTGCTGACCTCACACACACAAACACATACACACACGTGACATCATTAACTAAGAGGGGCTGAAGTTTCATGATCGCAACATTCTCACCTTGTGCCTCCTGCATCAGCTGACTTATGACCTCACTCGACTGGGATGAGCACTGAGGGGTAGGCGTCGGGGAATGAGGAGGTGCTGAAGATGTGGATATGGGAGAGGTAGAGGAGTGTGGGGTTCTGGGCTGGACTGGTGAATCAGCACTGGGGAATAACACCTCAGAAACAACCTTGTAATGATAAAATAATAAATAATAATTTGAAAAAATGACATGGGCGAATTATAGATGTCAAGAATAATATTCTCACATTAAAAATATATTAATTAACCTCTCAACAACTCTGTGCTGTTTAAACATATCAAAATCATAATAAAAAGCAATATTAAATAGCATTATTACTTATATCTGTTCTTCCTTGGTCAGATACATACACAGATACATTAGACAAGCGTGTTGACGCACTGACCTGGCCGAGAGTGTTGTGTATTGGTGATGGTGAATCACGTGGACGAACAGCTTGCGCTGAACTCTGACTCTCTCTGCTTCCTGAATTCTCTTTGTTTTTCGCGCAAACCTTTTCTTGCCTCTTAGCGTGTCTGTCTCTGGCCTTGACAGCCTGTTGATTCCTCTCAACCATATCTCTGTCTTCCACATGCCTGCAAAGAACAAAACTCTCAATATCAGCCTGTGCAGCAAAACCAGATCTGGTAGACTTCACACCTGCTGCACACAAGCTACAGCCTTGTGTTTTGTACATCTTAAAATACTAACGTTCGTTTTTCATATACTGTCCCCTTAAAACATACTACTGCATGTGTGGACTCCATCATGCCCAGTTTGTGACACGGAAGCAACATGGAGGAACATTTTTTCATTACAAAAGAATATCACAGTTTTAATAGTTGAGCATATTTATAGTACAAGTGAACTATGGGGGGAATCATTCAGTAATCATAATCAAGGTAAATTGTAAAATGAATTGTGATATTGATATCAGGGGTAATGCAATAGCTTTTAATACCAATAAAATTACATACTGTTAAAAAAACTCACTGTTGGTAAGGAAACACTTTCTACTCCCTTAACTCCTTGTGTAAATGCGTAAAGGATGAGTACCTGTCTGCTTTCTTCTTTTGGGTAAATGGCACCGATTTCTTCCTGCCCCTATCCCTCTCCACCCTGCTGTTGGACTTCATGCTCCCTCCATCTCCCTCTGAGCTCTGAGCAGGTTGTGGAGAAAGAGATGGAGATGGAGAAGACGAATACTGTTGCTTACTGCACAGATTTTGTGAGCCCTCTGAAGAGCAAGCCTGTGCTCTTAGAGAGAGCTGAGGGAAGGAATAAGCTGTCTGGGGCTGATTAGTGCCCTTCTCTGTGTCACACAATCTAACCGAAACCGAGTGACTCGGAGTGATGGACTCAGTCATGGCATGGATACTGGATGCAGGGTGGATTTGGCTGGTCACTGGGTCATGAACTGTCCAGGAGCCAGGAGTGCTCATGCTGCTTGTTGCCTCCACAGGTGCCGGTGTAAAAGAAAGTCCAGGCTGTGTCTTTTGTGGAAAAAAAACAGCTATTTTACAGTAGCAATGACAGAGCAAATATAATATCATAACTGCATTATCATCTTTGTTTATTTACTTGCAATGGCAGCCTGCTGAGTAAGGGGTGAGCAGGCTGAAGAGCTGAACTATTGGACGAGGTGTGACTCCACTGTCTGGCCTGCTCCATCTTCCTCCGCAGGCGCCACTGAAACAGAATGTCATCCTCTTGCCGAGGTCGTGATCCTACAGGGCCTGGAGCAGCGGCAGCAGGAAGTGGACCTATAGTAAAGTGAGCTAAGATAAAAGTGCATTTTAATTAATATTATGGAAATCATTGCATCAAGGAATGAAATCTAAAAATATATATTGAATTGGAAAAAATATAAGAAAAACAGAATTGGATTTAATAAAAAAATCCTTACATTAAACATCAGGACTACATTCAACGTATTTATATGGTCTTTTTATTCATCCAAAAGAATTCATGTATTATTAATATTTACAAAGTTAACAAAGTGACAAAGTAACAAAGTTAATCTATTCAAATATCTCTATGCATGTGTTGTCTTCACAAATTACAATAATTTACCCAAGGCAGAAGTATGAACACTAAGAAGCACACGGTGAACACCTTGAATAAAAAACTGCATGAATAATAAGTGTGCACTTACAGGTGGCGTTATCTATCAAGCTGGGAACTGTGAGCTTTCGGACCGGCTCATCGACACTAACAGGAGAGGAGAAATCAGAGCAACCCAGGCCTTCAGAACTGATGGGTACGCAGCTGGATCCACTGCTCAGTGAGTGCTCACTTGGAAGAACCAACCAACAAACAAACAGACAACTATTTAAAACACTGCTTTCAGTCATATTTCTGTCAATCACAATTATTCATCAATCAACATAGATTTATCAAATACTTCAAAATTAAATTTACAACAGGTATGACTAGTGTATTGAGTCAGAGAATGAACACTGTGTATCGTATGGTACCTTTTCTGCAGAAGTCTTCTGGCTCTCTCCTGCAGCTGAAGGATTTCTGGCTCTCCTTGCTCACAGTGTGAGGAATCAGATAAGGCCTAAACACAGCAAGTCCAACAATCAAGTTTTGCCAGAAGCCTTTAAAAAGCGAGTACTGCCATACACATGATTTATTTCAAGTCTTCCGTCTGCATCTTTAGCTGGACTTTGCCTGAATAAGGTAATACTAATCAGCCTGTTTGCTGCATATAAGCGGCGACTGACTGTGAGAGAAACTAAAGACTGAAACTCTGCTGCAGTGCTAAAACTCAGATCAATGAGATTTATTTTATTTTGCCATTTTGGATTAAAAAGTATCTCTTTATGAGACCAGATTGCTCTGCACAGATTTGATTTCCAATCTTAATGTTTTAACTGTAATAATAACCATCTCAAATAAAACAACACCAAATGTGCTAGAACAGCAATAGTGCATTACATAACCAGCTGCACGACTGTCCACAAAGAATTCATAAATATACAACGTGACATTGAACAACGACAGAACGAGTGCAGTGAGCTGAGGAGGGAACCTCTTCTTCCTTTAATGCCAAGGCATTTGACTGAGAAACCACAGAGAAGTGAGTTTTAAACACTGTACGTGCCAAGCTGCTTTAGATCCTACAAACAAAGGACATGTACGGTAGATGTGCTTCACAATAGGACCACTAAGAGGCAACATTTAGGCACCAGTCTCATCAAACATAGAAAAAAATCCTGGAAAATCAAATGAAGTGTCACATACTAGTGTATGTGCGTGCCCTGTGATGGATTGGCACCCTGTCCAGAGTGTACCCCGCCTTATGCCCCAAGTCTCCTGGGATAGGCTCCAGGCCTCCCATGACCCAGTATACAGGATAAAGCGGTATAGACGATGAGTGAGTGAGTGAGTGTATAGGAGTAAATGTGCATCACTATTATTATTACTACACAACCATTAATACATTTGAAAGATTCAGTAAAGATCTTACAAGCGCACTCAGGTCAAGCAGGTCTCTGGTGGGAGAAAGTGAAGGGTCTGCTTGATGTCTGAGCAGGTCTTGTGCACTACCTGTGCCATCATTTCTACACTCTAACGATCCTGTAAAAAAGGTAAAGAAACTTAGCAAACATGTTCAGATCCATATTGAACAGTTTTTAAATTTGCATGATTAAAATGTGAAAACAACAAAACTTCTAACGTTCGTGAAAAAATTTTGGGTATTTTTTGGGGGGCGAATTAAACATTGCTATTTGCCTGTAACACACCTCCAAAGCATTGTTTGGATGTCCGGGTTGGAGTTGAGCTGGATGGCTGTGAAGGATTTGAGGACATCCACCAAAATGACTGACTGTCTGCATCATCAGTTGCCAACTTCTGTCTTTCCCCACGGCTTTGAGGCCTTCCAAAACGGAAGCGCTCAATGTACCTAGGAGAGATTTAAAAAAATATAATAATAAAATAAAGTCTCCTCAAAAATTATCTTCTGAAACCAAAATCATTTAGTCCCTCTCAAAGAGCTTTAATCTAACATTAATAAATGTTAAACATGGCATTATGTGCCTTTGCTATTATTATACATATTAATTATATGTGCCTTTGCGATATTAAATACCATATTGTTATTTTAGAAAACCATTGTCATGTAGAATGAAAAATACTATAAAAAAATAAACTTTCTAGAATTTAAACATCTCAAACTATGACCCAAGTTGGCACCATTGCATTATTCAAATTTTTATAATACACCTTATTTTTACCAATTCACCCAATTACCAACTATATTAATTAGTACTTATGGTTAGTTAGTTCTATCAGCGGATGGATATGTGTTGGAAAAACAAAATAACTTGTTAAATAAAGAAACAAATCACAATCTGTCGATAATAAGTGCCATTTGTGCAACAATTGTTTAAAAGCAATATCACATTCGATGTCATGCTGTTTTAGTAAATAAAGCACAGCTATATCTTATCTCATACTTTGCCAGCACAGAAGGCTCCTGTGTTTCACTGGTCTCTGTGTGTCGTGGATGTTGAACATCAGTGCTGGAAGGAGGAGAACTCTGATCGGTAGAGGGCCAGGACTCGGAGTAGTTCTGTTGCCCTGTCACATATGGAGGAGGGCAGAGAAGGACACGGTGCGAGCCTTCAAGAAAGTGCTGGTCCTCTGGTCTGAGAGACGCACCGTGAGGAGGAGGAGGAGATTCTGCAGGACTGGCTGACGGTGTAAACCGGACAGGGCTCAGCACCTGGAACATACTATTGTGATTGTTTGGCTGCAAATAATTTCTGATTGGTCTTTCTTTTTCCTCAAATGAGTTCTCTCACCAGCTTTTTCTGTTGTTTGGGGATCTTCTTCGCTCTAGATGGACTGTAATGGCTTTTAGTTCTATGTCGTTCTGGAGGAAAGGGATTCTTTTTGGTGAAAACAGCCTCACTAAAACAAGAATTAAGGTTATTGATCAGTACATTTTCATAGTCTTGGCATTCATTCTCAAGCCACAAGCAACAAATTTATATTTATTTATTATATATTTGTTTCTCACCTTGATTTCATGATGCAGGGTGAGAAACTGAACACCATGAGCTATCTTCTAAGGCCTTCTGTATCTACTCTGTATCGACTCTGCAAAAGCATTTGTATTGAAGAGTTACCACGTTGAAATAAATCACTTTTACTCTTAACTATTATTTGATTACATTGGAAGTTAATGTAGATGTTTAATCATTCTATTCTCATGAATTTCAGCTCAATACAAACCACCTGCTTCAGCTGAAGCTAAACACAGTCTTCTGGTTAACATTACACACCACTAATCTTTGTATACAAGCACCCAGTGTGTCACCAGGGAGTCAAAAACGATAAACAGGCAAGTCTACAATGTATTAATTAAACTATAAGTACATTATATATATATTAGAGATTATACAGACTCTATTTTCACAGGTGTTTCAAGAAAAGTTAAATAAAATCTCGCTAACCTTTTCCTTTAACTTGAAATCTGTTTACACAATGTAAGTGGCCCTCTAGCAACCAATCAGTTGTTGTACAGGATGACGGGCAGATCTTTGACCCAATAATATTAAAGAACAGTTAGCAGCACTGACCAATGAGGAAAGAGGGATTCACTTGCGCGCGGAAGAGGAAAGTCAAATGAACTGAAAATAGATTATAGCCACACAAAGCTAAATGCTAAAGTCTGTGGATTCATGTGATTTGGGTAGATAATGTAAGTACTTTAAACATTTATTATTCGATAATACACATTATGTAAAGTTTAAATTACTAAAGCATTCGATTAAAATTGGGTTAATATATAGGTATGACGGTAATTTAACGTAGTTAGCTCGCTGGCTAGCAAACATCAGTTGATTAGGTTAGCCTCTAGCTAGCAGTTTGTATACAGTATGTATGTATGTATGTATGTATGTAAGAGTCAGCTGTTTCCATTCCTCATTCGGATAGGCGTTTCAAACGATTAAAAATCCTTCACGCTTATTATATGACAAACAGGACAGTTTAAGCAGCCAGTTAGCTTTGTATTTTTAATGACAAGTACATTGCATAGACTTATAATTACAGCTAAATAACGCTGTTATTTAACTAGCAAGCTTTACTTAGTTTACACACGGATGCGTCATATAGCCTTTGTTGATCTGTTGCATTTTTAACGCCTGCAATATAATCTACACACTGATCAGCCATAACATTAAAACCACAGGTGAAGCACTTATTACTGCTTATAAACATACTGGGTATACATATTGACACAACATACGGTCTGTAAATCCTCTAAATTAACCTTTTAGAGCACTGGAGTAATCCATATTTCAGTTTTTTTTTTTTTTTTTTTTTTACAGGATTGGTTAATGGAATTGTAGCAGTGAAATACAAACTGTTTGTGAATAAGGACAAGTCTGCAATCAAAATGCTTCACATGAAAGTTAAGATGGAGAAGCCAGGTAAATAACGATTGCATGTCACTTTCTCATGATTTAAAAAAAAAAAATATATATATAAACACTCACTGGTCACTTCATTAGGTACACCTTGCTAGTACTGTGTTGGATCGGCCAAAATCGGTTGGATTTTGCCTTCAGAACTGCCTTAATTATTTGTGGCATAGATTCCACAAGGTGCGGGAAGCATCATGGCATAACGCAGTTCATGCAGATTTGTCAGATGCATATCCATGATACGAATCTCTCATTCCATCCCATCCTAACAGTGATCTATATTCTATTGGATTACGATCTGGGGACTTCGGAGGCCATCTGAGTACATTGAACTCATTGTCATGTTCAATAAACCAGTTTAAGATTATTTCTGTGACCTGGCGACTTATTCTGTGGTCATAAAGGGGTGGACATGGTCACCGAATAACTCAATACAGGCTGTGTCATGTAAACAGTGGTTAATTACCTCCACAAGCCTGAACCGTTGATGCAAGGCAGGATGGAGCCATGCTTTAATGGTATTTATGGCAAATTCTGACCCTTCCATCTGAATGTCGCAGTATACTGTAAATCAAGACTCTTTAAACCAGCCATGGTGAGTCCGTCTGACGTGTAACCTCAGTTTCCTGTTCTTAGCTGACAGGAGTGGCACCCGGGCACTGTTGCTCATCTGCTTCAAGGTTTGACACGCTGTGCCTTCAGAGATGCTCGTTGACATACAGCAGTAGTCATGAGACCTTATTTGAGTTACTGTTGCCTTTCTACCAGCTTAAACCAGTCTGGCAAATCTCCTCAGAACTCTGGCATCAACAAGACATTTTCCCTAGAGAACTCACTAGATAATGGATTGGCACCCTGTCCAGGGTGTACCCCGCCTTGTGCCCAAAAGTCTCCTGGGATAGGCTCCAGGCCCCCCGCGACCCTGATCAAGGATAAAGCGGTATAGAAGATGAATGAATGAATGAACTCACTAGATATTTTCTTTTTACAGACTATTCTCTGCAAACTCTAAAGATGTTTGTGTATGAAAATCCCAGTAAATCATCAGTTTCAGAAATACTCAGACCAGCCCATGTGGCACTATCAATCATGCCACGATCGAAGTGACTTAAATCACTTTTCTTTACTGTTCTGATGCTCAGGTTGAACTTCAGGCGAGTGTCTTGACCATGTCTACATTTCTAAATGTATCAAGTTGCTGCCGTATGATTGGCTGATTAGATATTCGCTTTAAAAAAAAAACAGTTGAACACTTAATAAAATGGTCGATGAGTATATATTCTATGTATGACTCCTAATGTATGCTTTTATTTGTCCTTACTGACACATTAACACGTCTGGTGTAAATGGTTTTCTGTTGTAGATACGGAGGGCACTGTTGCCCGAAATCGCCTGGATGCAGTGCTGCAAGGTCTGGTGGAGAAAAGTGACAGTGAGAGGTCAGTTTCAGAAGAACTGTGCACCTTGGCTAGAAAGAAATCACTCTGTAGCAGCTATAGCGTTTATTATTTAGAGGTTTTCAGGAGGCTACCTGCTGACCGAGACTCATTTGGTAATCGGATTTATTTGGTGATTGCAGTGCACTTACTGTAACTGAAAGTTGGGTAATTTGCTTTGCTCTTATAATAAGTGTTGGGGAAAACAGGCAAGCATGGATATTCTCTGCGACAATTTTATAACAGCACAAACTGGGTGAAAGAAGAAAGTTAATCGATCCTGACTTAAATGAAATCCTAGTTAACAACGTAGACTTTATTCAGTTAAAATGCTCGGTTATCTAAGATATCTTTGTAGATTTCATGACAGTATTCTTTTCTTTTTATGATTCTGATCATTACCACACATACGTACACACTATGTCTCATGTTGTTGACTTTTGTAATTTGATCAGCCAAATAGTAAATTACTGGAGAGCACAAACGTAGAAATAATGCGTTTGTATGAATCTTTTGAATTATTACTGCAGACCCTGTTTCTCAGGAAATGTGCTTTTCCTAGGATTGACCGTTGTACCTGTTCTCTAATCATCTGTGTTCTTTGTTCCTTCCTGTAAAGAGATCAGAATGAGGACGATTCAGGAAAAATGGTTGCAGACTCCATGGGCAAGTATGTCCTTCTGCTACTTCTTTTACATAGCCAACACAATCAAGAGATTTATTCAAACATTTTTGATATTTAACACATCGTTCATGTTGTTAACTGTGACAGAGGAAGGACACGGGTTCAGATGTTATACTTTGCAGTCCGCCTGTCATATCTCTTAACACTCTGCGCTGAAAATAAACTTTATCTTCTACATCTACCAGAAGCCCAGAGTGACTTCATAAAATGTCCTCTGGTTAGAACCACAAGTCTAGTTTCTAATGCTTAAAGCTAAGGGACTTTCAAAATGACCTGAGTGTCTGAAATCTCCCTTGAATTATATGAAAGTGTTTTGAAAAGTGAATAATTCATCTACTTTTGTAATGTTTTTCTATTTTACATTTTATGTTAGTCAACATTTAATGCATTCGTCATGGTGCTTAAAAATTATGTTTTTGTGACAAAAAAGAGGAATGGTTTACAATTATTGTAATAAAATGAATTAATGAATAATATTAGAACATAAGGCACCACAAAACATGCATGTTCTAATATACTTGCCTCACCTCAGCCCATCACATGTTGCTTCCTTGCACTGGTTTATTATTATTATTATTATTATTATTATTATTGTTGTTGTTGTTGTTATCATCTTTTCCCAGTATATAGCTATTTAAAATGAAATGGTATATAAATTATATATAGAATTCTGTTTCTTATGTCATATGAGTAGAGTTTGAGTGCTCTTTCTGGCTTTTTATAGGGACTTATCCCCAACCTCTCTTGGAAAAAGGTAAGAAAATCCAATTTTTTCTTTCTTTGTTTTTGCAAACAGCTTAAGTCATCATATGATTTTTGCCATTTTCTCAGTGTTTAGCATTTTTAGTTTGCATGGTTTCTCATGTTCAGTAAAAATGTTTTAGAATCAACATTAAGTTTTTTTTGGAAACCTGTGGATTCGTTTTTTGCTATATGGTAAATGGCAATGAGAGGTTATAGACAATGGTTGCTCCGTGTTAAGATTTCTATCTTATAGATTATATTAATGTTTTATTGGGGACTAGAGATTTATAATAGGTGTGTTTTTTATGATTTTTTGATTTTTTAATTAATTAATTTTTTTGAACCACAGGCCATCTTCACGCTTTGCACAACACCGGAGAAAGAAGCGCAAAGAGATGGAGGACGGCTTGTCTGAGACTAACCAACACAAACAAAGTAAAAATCATAGTTAAAAAAGCTTTTTGTTTAAAACATGTTAATCCCCTCAGAAAGTGAGTTTGTAATGTCACAGTAGATTAACCTGTTCTAGTATTAAGCAATTTAAATTTCCTCTACTGTAAACATTTTTCGTAGTATTGCAACATCATATAAATTTCAGTTTTTCCTCTCTCCCCTCAATAACACTGGAGTTTAAAAATAAAAATATTATTTAGCATGAGTCTTAAACTATTATTTAGCATGACCTGTGTGTGTATATATATATTTTTTTATAGACTCGTACATTATCAAGCTGTTTGATCGCAGTGTGGACTTGGCACAGTTCAATACCAACACTTCACTCTACCCCATCTGCAGATCGTGGATGAGGAACAACCCCTCTGTACGAGAGAGACCAATGTCCAGTCCACCTCACAGTATGGCAGAGGAGGAGGTCAGATCATCATCACACTGTTACTATCTGCTCTGTGGGATTAACAATTAGCCTAATTCATTAATTAATTTATTTTTATAGTAAAGTAGTTTGTAAATGCATGTGTAAAGATAACCAAACAAAAAAAATGTTTCAGGAAAAGGCTGATTTTCGAATGCCTATCACTGACAAATTGCCAGAGTTGTGCATGGCACAGCTGATTTCCATTTGGTGACTCCCACAACACTCCATAACAGGCAACACTCACACAGCAGTAATAATCAGTGCAAGTCAGAAAAGGCTATATAATTAAAAATATAGATTATTTAACACCTAAAATTTGCAGCCAAATTACAGAATAATGGCCCTAAAGGGCCATAAATAGCATCCCGTGATAGTGTTGAGTGTGTATGTGTGTTTTCATGTCTCAGAGAGAATGCAGAATGGATTGTTTCCACTGTCTCTTTCAGGTGTCAGACATGCTGAATGGCAAAGTTCAAAATGTTTACCGCCTTCCAACCCCTGGATCTTGTCCTGTTAATGAGTCTGGTGATCCAGTCAACTTAAGGATTCCACCCACAGAGAAACCCACCATTAGCCAGGTGAGGTCGAGAGGGTGACCACTGCTGACAAATTGCTGACCAGTTGTTTACTTGTCACCAGAATAATGAATAACAGAATAACGACGCGGTATTGATGCTTTGAGAGTGTTTACTTGTCACTGGTTTTATTGAAATTAAATGTTAATGTATTTTTTCTAACTGCAAATTCATGTAATACAGTACATGATATATGGGGTCAGGTGAATGAATGAGCAGTGTGTTTATTGATATAAATATTGGCACAGCACAGTTAAACTGTTGCATCATTTTCTTTGACAGCAGCTCAGACAGTATTTAAGACTGCAAGGCAAATTGAATTTCTTTCTAATACGGTTAGTTTTCAATAGTAATTAATGCACAGATACAGGTTTCTGTAAACAGAAAGTGGTACAATCATTTTCTCGCTATAACTTTTTTTTTTGTCGTCAAAAATATAATATAATATATTTGCATTATAGTTGACATGACAAGTTTTTAGTTGTAGAGTATGGTATTGCTTTTATACAATAAGTTTACAAAGGTCTTTTGTTACCAACAGATTATGAGTTGTTCATTTATTTAACTACTTATTTAGCTTCACAGACACATACTGTATCTTTCCGAGACTAGCAGTACAAATTACCTGTCTGGTTTTGATTGTGGGTTTTGGCTGATCTTCCCTCTTTCCAGTACTGCAGACTGAACCAACATACTTTGACCCATGCTGGTGTCCAATCAGAAAACTCAGTCAGAACTAACTTTTATATAGTTATACTAGTTGTATAATAAGAAATATCAAGTTTAGTGGTAACCCACTGCTCTCCCTTTATTGTTTTATTGTTTCTTTTTTTTTCCCTCTTTTTTTCATTCCTTACATAATAAGATTTTTCTTCAGTCCACAGATGCTGCATCAGGAGCCCCTACTCTTATGTTCAATCACATGAAACGCTGGAAGAAAATTAGACAGAAGTAAGAGTCTTCAACCTTTAAAACCTTAACAAGTAGCTAGTATTTTATACTTTCATGCTAACTTTAATAACCATCATATGATTTTAATGTAAGCATTAATGTATGTTTCCATTTAGGTGGAAAGAGTCTTCTAATAAGAACCAACTGCGCTACAGTGAAAGCATTAAAATCCTGAAAGAGATGTATGAGCGCTAGCTCTTCCTTATTCCCTGCATCAGGAGACAGTTATGGACTTCCATATGCAACTTCATCGAAGCAGAGCGGTGGGCTTTAGAAGCAAGAATGGAATTATAATTGTGCAGTTTTCTGCACGTTATTTTAATATTTGTTCATAATCAAATATTTAAGTTAGTAATGTTAGAAGGGCCTGCACTTCAGTAGCAAAAGCACAGGCATGATGTATTTTGAGTTTGTTTTCTTTTGTGATGGAGGTTAGTTGAGTCAGACGAATGCATGTTCTACAGTCTGATAATAACAAAAGATAATTTGTGAACTAAATAAATGTTCACTTTTTCCACACATTTTCAATTCTTGTCTTTTCATCCTTCTTGAAATATATATTTTGAGCTCAAATAGTTGATTTTTTTTTTTTTTTTTTTTTTTAGCATGCATGGATTTTATAGCTGCTGAAAACGTACTTTGTTCCAAGTGCTTCTTAGAAGGCTCTTTTTTTAAAATTATCTGAACAGAAATGGATTGTGCAACAATTGGTTAATTACAGGTTTGAATGCAGCTAAATGTGTCTTGGGCTCTGACTGCTATCAAACCAGTGAGTGATATAGAATTTGTTTAATCACATAATATTAGTAAGGTCCCACAATATTTTTACATTTCCTCCTCAATTGACTACAGAAGGTTTCATTTGCTTATTAATTCTAATAAACACAGAATCTTTATAACAAAACAAAGCACAATTTGCACATGAAAACCCCAAAACATAGACTAGGTTTTGAATTCTCAGCATCTGTTGCACTACCTCTTAAAAAAATTAATATAGGATTAGCCAGAGGTTTTACACACGGTTAAATATCATATTTAATGAATGGCAAGATTTAGATAAGCCCTTTATTTAAGCCCATGCATTTAACTGCATGTCTGCTTCAGGTGCGTTTCTTAGTTATTGGTGGGAAAAATTATGTTGACTCAGTCTTGTTTGATAATTCTGGTCTCAGTGCTTT
Organism: Platyallabes tihoni; assembly: GCA_030068045.1. Classification (NCBI taxonomy): domain Eukaryota; kingdom Metazoa; phylum Chordata; class Actinopteri; order Siluriformes; family Clariidae; genus Platyallabes; species Platyallabes tihoni. Next base: position 9,124,948 of record JAQQZS010000003.1, read on the forward strand.
AATCAGAAAAAATTGTTAAGCATTACCTTGGTGTCTGCCACTATAGACACAGCAAGGAGGTTATATTCACCAGATTCCAAGTGGCTACGAATTAATGTACTTTCATTGGTTCAATTTGGCTATTTCTCACTAAATAAAACAATAGGGTTAACAATTATAATATAACGATACCTAAATGCCATTTGATTTGAATTGCCATTTTGTAAATATGATGTTTTAAAAAATCCCAATTCAATACGGAACTGAATTACTTTATTAAAAAGTAGATTTCTCGTTTTTGTCTTTTTTTGTAATCTGGTTTTGTCTAACAAGTGATGCTGTTTTTAAACTTTAACCTGTATTTTATAATTTTATGCTTTATAGTTCTTTCTGAAAAAAACCTTAATCTGTCAAACAATTTTGGAATATACTCAGCTACATCTGCAAGCTACTTTTATTTAATTATACTAAAAAAAGGTTTTCTCATAATTTTAAACTAGCACAACATTCTGAAATGCCTTTTACAAAAGTTTTCCGACATTCAAATTAAAATTTATGAGATGGTGTCAAAAGATTTCGTGATTAGCTCTCTGTTTACAGGCTCTGTTTTTCCACTGTATGTCCAGACGCCTCAAAACCTGGCAGTGATGCACATTGACACGAATGTCGTTCCATATGACACTGACTGTCAGCAATGATCAATTTTCAGACAATCATCATGCACAAGTTTCCGGAACTTCCGGATGTTTCGACTTTTTCAGGTGTTGACCTCTCATTGCTGTAAACTTGCTGAATCATGTTAAGTGCACCAGCTGCACAGCTCCCGATGTGTTGTGCTCTCTGTAACTGTGCTTGCAGCCTTGTGCTGCCATCTGTTGGTACTTACTTAAATACTTAAATAGTCTCTTTTTGATACCCCCTTAAATGTGGCGTCGTTATAAAGGAATCAGTTACAAAAAATACACACACACACACACAATCTGGTATGGATTGCTTCTTGAACCTTTATTGGGAGTTTCTAATAAAGCTGATAACCTCAGCTGTTGACAAGGACAGAATTGTCAAAAACAGGAACATAAGGAACACTGAGATCCTCAAGGTCACCATGAAGCTGTTGGCTGCCTAGTTGCTGGCAACAATCTGGTCGATCCAGTTACGGAGGTAGGAAACACGGGAATAAACAGCAGGGGCACGCACGTTGCAGTTGGTTGTTCCCCAAGACACAATTCCGACTTGATGCCAGGCACTGCCACTCTGACAAACCAGAGGGCCACCAGAGTCACCCTGCACATATCACCAACACCAAGCACATGTATAGCGGTATGAAAAAGTGACAGCGCTACAGTACATACTGTGCATGGGCCACTAGGTTCTGTTGTTACTGTATACTGATTAATTTTCCTACATATTCCAGTAGGTCACATTCCACATGATCACAGTGGTGTCGAAAAGAAAAAAAAAAAGTCTTGCTAATTTTGTTTGTGCATTTCAGCTCACCTGGCAAGAGGAAACACCAGAGGCTCCAGCACAGATCATAGAATCAAAGATCCTGTTGCCCCAGTACTGCTGGCACTGTGCTAAGCTCAGTATAGGAAGGGCGGTCTGCTGCAGAATATTTGGGCTCGCTAAACAAACAAACAGAAAAAAATTACAGAGCATAAATAAAATGAGAAGAGCATGGACATTAATAGAAATCACTGATCTGAAAAAGGTGACTTGAATTTGGAGAGGGAGATGAAGGGTGGCGGCATGGTGGTGCAGTGGTTTGCACTGTCACCATGCACAACCAGGATATGGGTTCGATTCCTTGGGTCTGCATGGATGGAGTGCGCATGTTCTTCCTGTGCTTGGTGGGTTTCCTCCGGGTACTCTGGTTTCCTCCAAAAATATGCAGATTAAGCTAATTGGCATACTTGCCCGTAGCATGTGTGAATGAGAGTGTGATCATATGTGCCCTGTGATGGATTGGGGTGTCCACGGCGTACTCTGCTTGCGCAGAGTTTCCAGGGATATACTCCCAGTATAGATTCAATTCAATTCAATTCAATTTTATTTATATAGCGCTTTTAACAATGGTCATTGTCTCAAAGCAGCTTCA
>JAQQZS010000003.1:9135067-9145274 GCA_030068045.1 Platyallabes tihoni
CCTGGGATAGGCTCCAGGCCCCCCGTGACCCTGATCAAGGATAAAGCGGTATAGAAGATGAATGAATGAATGAATATATCTCATAAACTATGAGTTGATTCCTTGTTCTCTCCCAAACTGAAATGCAAAAATATGCAAAAGTGCGTGAGCTTCAATAATGATCATACACATGTTCACATGTATAAACAACATATCTTCCTCCTGTCAGTAAATCCCAAAGTGGTGGAGCCTAATTAAACAGCTAAGACTCTTGATGACACGCATACTGGAGATTCACACACAAACTTGATGTTCTATGTTCAGCAGCTATTTGTGTTAGGTATTTCGAATTCGCTGGCCAAAGATGTAGGGTCAGCCACTCCTCACTGATGGTCACGGTCCTGAACCTCTGGCACTGTTGTTCCAGTGGTTAGCCAACCCAATGATTGATCACCTTTTTTAAACCCTGTTGATTTACCAAAGAAAGCTACTGCATGGTTTGTTGGGCTTTTTCTATTTTCAGGGTGGCAGTCAAACAAACAACTGTCTCCCTACCAATTCACATGCTAACACAGCACATTCATAGAGATGGACAAAGGCCTCTGAATCATCCTGCTGGCACAGCCTCCAGTCCATTACAATTACATTACTTTGTGATTTTGTATGTTTTATATTTTTTAGGGCTCATGTAGCCTTACAACATAACTCAAGTGTTCACTGCACACAAACACACAAGCCGAAGATAAAGAGAATCCATTTTATTGTATTAATGAGCCACCACAGATCTGTAGAGAACTGAGGAGGACATCTGTAAGGAAGTACAGCTACAAAAGTGGATGTAATGGCACAAATAATCTCAGCTTAACCTAAAGAACACATCGTGACCAATCACTACAAGGTGCACAAAAAAAAGCAACAACAACACATGTCACAGAAATACCAGATTTGGTCACAAGATGTATGTTGGTCTCAGTTGGCACTGGCTGGCATTAACAAGTACTTATGAGAGTGCAGTGTGAAATGTGCTGTTTGCGTGTAGCTGATGCTGGGATTTCTCCCTCTCGTCTTCTGGTGTGGTGTTAGGTTTAGTCAACCTCCTCAATGGTGGGGCCAGAGGAAGCACTACCACTTGCACCTCCAGGGAACCCACCTGCGCCACCAGGCATTCCTCCTGGCATGCCCCCAGCACCTTGGTAGAGCTTGCTGATTATGGGGTTACACACTTTTTCCAGCTCTTTCTGCTGATGCTCGTACTCATCCTTTTCTGCAGTCTTTGGCACAATAGACAAAAAAAGCAAACAAATCAAATATCTACAAATGCAATGTTCAGCACTGTGGAATGATGAGCACTTTTTATGTTCTGGTTTCTTTTTATAAAAAGCTCTTATAATTTATATATACTCAGATATTTGATGGAAATCTGTTTTGGTTACATGTCTTTACCTGGTTCCTATCCAGCCAGGCAATAACCTCATTGCACTTGTCCACAATTGTCTTCTTGTCCTCAGGACTGATCTTGTCCTTGAGTTTCTCATCCTCCACTGTGCTCTTCATATTAAAGGCCAAGGACTCAAGAGCATTCTTGGCTGTGACCTTATCCCTTTGAGCATCATCCTCTGAACGGTATTTTTCAGCCTCCTGCACCATTCGTTCAATGTCCTCCTTGGACAGGCGGCCTGAAAGAGCCAGAAGTTATTAGAGTGGAGAAAAAAAACTAGGAAAATCTAGGTGTGTTTCTAAATCTCAGTTGTGCTGATACCTTTGTCATTAGTGATAGTTATCTTGTTCTCCTTGCCAGTGCTCTTGTCCACTGCAGACACGTTGAGAATGCCATTGGCATCAATATCAAAGGTCACTTCGATCTGTGGCACACCTCGGGGGGCAGGGGGAATGCCTGTCAGCTCAAACTTGCCCAAAATATTGTTATCCTTGGTCATGGCTCGTTCTCCTTCATATACCTGACAAGCAAAAAACACTTTATTATAGCAAAATACACTGGTAAAGCCATTGACTTATGACTGGGTATCTGTCAACATGGGGTACCTGGATCAGCACACCAGGCTGGTTGTCTGAGTAGGTTGTAAAGGTTTGAGTTTGTTTGGTAGGAATGGTGGTATTCCTCTTAATGAGCACAGTCATAACACCTCCAGCTGTCTCAATTCCCAGAGACAAAGGAGTGACATCCAGCAGAAGAAGGTCTTGAACATTTTCTGATTTATCGCCTGACAAAATTGCTGCCTGGACAGCTATATGGAAAGGTTTAAAAGTCACAGTGCATCATGTGATGAGAGATTTGAAATTGATCAATGAATAAGTACTAATTAGACCACTTTGAGAATGAAGTTGGACATACCTGCTCCATAGGCCACTGCTTCATCAGGGTTAATGCTCTTATTGAGATCACGACCATTGAAAAAGTCTTGCAGTAGTTTCTGGATCTTGGGAATGCGAGTGGAACCTCCGACAAGGACAATGTCATGAATCTGGCTCTTGTCCATCTTGGCATCACGTAAGGACTTCTCAACAGGCTCTAGAGTACCACGGAACAGGTCAGCATTGAGCTCCTCAAAGCGTGCTCGTGTAATAGAGGTGTAGAAGTCAGCACCCTCATAAAGTGAGTCAATCTCAATGCTGGCCTGTGTGCTGGAGGACAGCGTGCGCTTGGCACGTTCACAAGCTGTCCTCAAACGACGCACTGCACGTTTATTGCCTGTGATGTCTTTCTTGAATTTACGTTTAAATTCTGTGATGAAGTGGTTGACCATACGGTTGTCAAAGTCTTCACCCCCGAGATGAGTGTCACCGGCTGTTGACTTGACCTCAAAAATGCCATCTTCAATGGTCAGAATGGACACATCGAATGTGCCACCTCCCAGGTCAAAAATAAGGACATTACGTTCGCTACCAACCTGAGGCAAAGGACCACAATTTAAGTTTGTGCATGTACAGTAGCAGTCAATGTAGAGTCTAGTCAATAGCAATATAACAATATAGCATAGCATATATACACAGCAATATAAATCACAATGTTATTTTTCAAGGTTGTTTTATGGATACTGGTTCAAACATCAACCTTCTTGTCCAGCCCATAGGCAATGGCTGCTGCTGTTGGCTCATTGATGATGCGGAGGACATTCAGGCCAGCAATGGTGCCAGCGTCTTTGGTGGCTTGCCTTTGGGAGTCATTAAAGTAGGCAGGAACTGTGATAACAGCGTTTGTTACAGTCTAAAGAGACAAGCAATCGAGAAGTAAAGAATAAGATAAATCTACTTGATCCAACATAATTTTATCCAACATAATTTTTTTCTGAAAAAAATTATTTCCGGTGAACATGGACAGATATTCACTGAGAATGTTCCTTAAATGTTATTGTTGTTGTACAATTGTTGTAAGTGACACAATTATTTGTAGTTATCATAAGAAATTATCTTTAGCTTTTCTGATTTATCTTACTTTGCCCAGATAAGCCTCTGAAATCTCCTTCATTTTGATGAGGACCATGGATGACACCTCTTCAGGATAAAACGTCTTCATCTCTCCCTTGTATTCCACCTCCACCTTTGGTTTTCCTCCATCATTCACCACCCTGAAAGGCCAGTGCTTCATATCTAACTGCACCACAGTGTCATCAAATCGTCGACCAATCAAACGCTTGGCATCTGGGTAGACAAATTGTGATAATTTGCAACAGGGTACAATATAATCTATAATATAATTTATACATGTAAGTTTGTATAGATTGTAGAGGCATCATGCCTGTTCGGCTGGGCAAATGCCCTTTCAAATGTTTTTAGAGTAGATGACTTGAGAAACTTTTCCATTCTGTTTTTACAGTATAGTAGATGTTTTAATTAGCTTTACTAATACATACACTGCTAATGATAAATAGCAGTTTTTGTTTTGTTGTGAATATGAACAAAAGCATAACCAAACATATTGTTACATGATAAATTCTGAATGTCATGTATCATTTTTATATGACAATGCTATGGAATTGTGCCACCTAAAAAAATAATGCATGACACATCTGCTAGAGCCCATGAGTTAACATTATTTTTAATGCTGGAAAGGTTTGCTATAGTACAATGCAGATGTTTCACAGATTTTAAATCTTTTAAAAACGTGCAGCTAATCAAGATAAGTACTTTTCACTGAACTCTCTTTTGAACACCCGTGCAGTTTACTGTTTCCATGTAGTTTTTTAAAATGTCATCTAGTGTAATGAACTGTACAAACTGCAACAAATGTACATGATTTCTTTTTCCAGGTTGCCTGAGATCTCCACATCAATTATGGGTATTTAATACAGGCTACATACTGTAAGAGCTCCCATCATGGTTTACTTTACTATACTCTGTCTTACCAAACACAGTGTTGTTAGGGTTCATGGCCACCTGGTTCTTAGCAGCATCTCCAATCAGTCTCTCAGTGTCTGTAAAGGCAACATAACTGGGCGTAGTTCTGTTTCCTTGGTCATTGGCAATGATCTCCACCTTGCCATGCTGAAAAATGCCAACGCATGAGTAGGTGGTGCCCAGGTCAATGCCTACTGCTGGACCTTTAGACATTATTTCTGAAATAGAGAGATAGGCAGAAAGGGTACTCAAGTCCAGCTGTTGTCATAAATAGGACATAACATGGGCACACTGCCCACAGATATAGAATGTGCTAGTAAGCACCTGCTTGACTGTGTAACTCTGTAATAGGAAGACCCATATTAATGTGTGTCTCAATCATGTCCAATGAGAGCTTGTCTAATTTCCAATGAACGTTGTAAATCATTATGCTGTTTTTATTCAGCAAACTACCATTCATGATTTTCGTATAAAGGCCTGAAAATATGAAACTTTTCTTATTCCCACTGTTATTTATGACAGATTCAGACAGAATAAACTGATGATGACCTTCAAATGTACTGTAAACATAAGCTAGACCTATAACTGTCTTTGTATATTTCAACGGCGAGAAATTTATCTGATAAAATTTAGCAGCAGGGTGTTTTCCCAGAATGGCCTAAGATATGCAAGCAAGATGGAAAACTACAGTAACATTGCTCTCTCTCTCTCTCTCTCTCTCTCTCTCTCTGTCTCTCTCTAACTTTCTACTAGTCTGCAATGATTGCTTAATGAAAACTGCAATGCCACCATAGACCCATAGACGGTTGATGATCATGGTTTTTTAGCAAATTAAACAACGACCAAAAATTTAAATCAGAATAAAAAATACAAAATACAAATCTGAGATAGGTTGATTGCAGCAAATGAGGTGAGAGGAAGGTAGTTGCCAGATTGGAGTAGATAGGATTGGACTGTTTAGGATGGCATAAAACTCCAGATAAAACATTCTAAATTTTGTGAATTTTAGGAAACCACATTAAATCTAAACTTAATCAACAGCTGTCATAAGAAGTCCATTTTACAAAATACAAGATTGATGGATAGAGAGAGAGAGAGAGAGAGAGAGAGAGACAGACAGACAGACAAAGAGTAGTACATTCCAGGACTAAATCGTATTGTAGGAAATGCCTTGATGCAAATATTTTATTCCTATTATTTATACTTATTTTATTCAAAGGAATGTTTGATAGATATGGGTTTGACATACTGTATAATCCATATTAACTACAGTATTTTCATGGATAAATTAGACTACATAAATTATTGGGCATTTCTCATATTAGTTTTCTTTTTTTAAAATCAAGCACTCAATGAAAATACAGAATGTAATAAATGGTAGGACATTCTGCAGCAGAAGCCAACAGCCAAAAACCATCAGCAATATAAAGCCACAAATAAAATGACATAACAGACTAAAGCATGAAGCAAAGCTACTTTTGCAGGCCATTTGCAGAACCTCTCAGGCAAACTTTTACCTTTTCTGGAAAGTCAGAGATAGAGATAACTGTATGGAGTATGTAGGTTGGCTTTAGCCCAGACTGAACACTGCTGGTGTGTTCACACTCCCGTCCTGCTGGAATCAGAGACAGAGGCTCTAGACACTTCTGTGTATATAGCCACAGCGGCCAGAGAGATTCCAGCACTCGGTCACCTGATCCGACCACACAGAGAAAGTTCCAGACTACACTGCTCATGTGTGCTCCTCGGGCCAACTGCCTGCAGCACACTCGCACTGCGCTGACGCTGCTAGCACTACTGCAAAAATAATGCTCTGAGGGATTTGTTTGAATGATTTTTGACTAATTATTTCTCATTTCAATATTTTTAATAAATATAATATAGTACATAACATAATATAATAGTTTATATTCATAATAAAGTATGATATTTAATTTTTTAAGTCATCTTTTTAAGCTATCATTTAGCTTAGTTGACTGGCTCGGCTGTAGAACGATAGATAAGGGTTTGCTCGGAGGTGATAAGCTCAGAACTAGCAAAACTCAAAAACTGATAATTATTTTAGCTTCATAAAAAGTTTAGTTTAGTCAACAACAAACAAAAGTTTATATTTTCTTGCGTCTATTCCGTAATTCCTTGACTCACATGGCCAAGGTTACTTAAATGTCACCGTAATCTTAAAATAAAACACAAATGACACTCCCATTCCCTCAAATCATCTCAGCACAGTCATACAAGGATCCCTTGTTTATGTGTTTAAACTTGAAAAACATTAATAAAAAAAAATCTTTCCCAAGCATCCAAACCATTTACAAGCATTTTCCGATTTCCTTGACGTCATGCTGAGCAGCAAATTATGTCTGAGGGACACATCTTCCCAAAAAAGAGAACGCCCCTGCGAGACATCCATTTTTGTCCCACTGACACTTGAGCATTGCTAACTATTGACTGTGGTTCGTCGCAGAGGCTTTTCTAGAAGGAGCAGTGGGCTGGTCAGCTTACACATATGTTTTTATTGAGAACATCGCCACTAGACACACATGTGTGACTCTATTATTGCATACTGATCTAATCTGATTCAGACATCAAGCAGCAGCAGATTTTTAGTCTTTTTATTTTTTATGCTTCTTATACAGTACATACTGTATATACAGTACGCACATACACACACTAGTAATGATAACAAGTGCAAGTATATATACTGTATAGTTGCACTTGAAATTATTCAATCCCCATTGAAATGTAGTTTTTAAAATTGAATTAAAGAACTTGCAGCTGTTTTGGCCAAAAAAAAATCCAAAATCCAGTTTTCATTTGGGGTTGAATAATTTTGAGTGCATCTATACTATAGATCCATCTACCAACCTCTGTAGTAATCCAACTAGTGACCGTGGAGGCCAGTGGGGACCATTAATGTGCAGTCATGTTGGAACGGGGAGGGTCCATCCCCAAACTGTTCCCATAAAGTTGGGAGCATGAAATTGTCCAAAATGTTTTGGTATGCTGAAGCATTAAGAGTTCCTTTCACTGGAAATAAGGGGTCAAGTCCAATGACTGAAAAACAACCCTACACCAGTTCCAGCTTGACTGCGCACCAGTGCACAAAGCAAGGTCCATAAAGACATAGACGAGTGAGTTTGATGTGGAAGAACTGGGCTGGAGAGAGTCCTGACCTCAACCTGATGGAACACCCTAAGAATAAATTAGAGTGGAGACTGCAAGCCAGGACTTCTCATCCAACATCAGTGTCTGACGAATGTGCTTCTGGAAGAATGGTCAAAAATTCTGATAAACACACTCCTAAACCCTATGGAAAGCCTTCCCAGAAGAGTTGAAGCTGCTATAACTGCAAAGGGTGGGTCAACATCATATTAAACCATATGGATTAAAAAGGGGATGTTACTCAAATTGGGCAATATAGTGTACACACACACACACACACAGAGATAATATATATATATATATACATATACAGTATATATATATATATATATATATATATATAATTATTATATAATATATACAGTATATTATTTTGTCAACCTCAACTTAACATAAGTCATTTAATAGGATTTTTAATAATAACCTTTCTTGAATCAGTTTCACATTACAAACATAAAAATCGCACATTATAATTGTACATTTCACATGATTCAAAATATATTCAACATTATAGTATTTAGCATTTATCACTGCAGCATTTTAAAAACTATAATACATAAAGTAAAAAACAAAAAACTATGTAAATATCTCTAGTCCCTGCAAATAATAGTTGAATTGTTCCCAACCTACGTTCTAGGATATTCGTGGACCTGCTGTCCCCTACATTTCAGCATTTTTGTTTTTGAGCCCAAATGTGTCAAGTGTGTTAGACTTCTAACACTGTGATTTATGTACAGCAAAGCTCCCAGGATTACATTAACTATAAGTGTTCATTTAATGCTGGCAATTTTACTGTGTAGACTCATCAAAACTGAGATTGGGAGCCACATACTCTCTCCATAAACCAAATACTTATTTAAGCAGCATTATTCAGTTTTAACCCATGTTAACTTTTCCATGCACTACAGCAAAGTTCTTTTCTTGGAAAGGACCAGAAATTCAAACATGAGGAAACAAACCAACTTTCAGGTATCAGTCTTTTTAACAGGACTTTTCCAGAAATACCCAGAAAACCCTAGTTTCCAGAGAACAGGTGGCGCAGCTGGTAGAGGAAGGGCTCCCCTTTGCTCTTGTGTCTCCGGTAGCGCTCACTAAGGCAATCCCTGGCTGAACGCTTACAGTAGTTATAGAACTGCTCCTCAGCTTTCTTCAAGCAGCTATTTAAATCCAGAGTCCCCTGCAAGCTGGGCACAGACAGGAAACAGTAAGTCTCACATGGTAAAAGTCTGGCAAATAAGATACTATTCAGAATAGATTTTATAAAAAAAATATTCAGTGATGTATTATGATTGTTTTGTGTGGCAGTTCATGTATCACGTAAATGAATTTCAATTTATATATGTTTGCATTTGAGTTAATGTAATGTTGCTATTCCTTTATAATCCTACACATGTGCTCTAAACTGTTTGCACATTGGCAGGCAGCACAGCATCCTGTGTGGTAGGAGCAAATTATTTTGTAAATTTGTTCAGAATTGTAACATATCTAAAAAAATTTTTATTGAATTTGGATATTTATAAAGTTTTATATGTTTTCCCTGTGCTTGGTGGGTTTCCTCCAGGTACTACGGTTTTCTCCCACAGTCCAAAATGGTGCAGATTAGGCTAATTGGCATTGGTGTGCCTGTGTGTGTATGTGTGTGTGCTCTATGATGAACTGGCACCCTGTCCAGTCTCTTAGAATAGGTTAAAATGCCCCCTGTGACCCTGTACATGATAAGTGGTATAGAGGATCAATGAAAACGAATAAGAGGACCGCAATACAAATCAAATCGGCACCTAGGTATTGTGATGATAACATCATATTGGGTGGTGCCTAGTGATTCCCATTCCTATCACACAGCAAGGTTATTTTTATTTTAAATAAAATTAACAAAGGAATAATAATAATAATAATAATAAAATTGCAGTCCTTATTTACATGTATTCACAAGATCATGGGCTGTCTTAGTTATGATTGCTCATGGGCAACCCACATGCACTTAATACACTTTTAACTGCATGTAGTGTAATTACATATTATGTTAGGTGTATGATCAGATTTTGTGTGACCGTGTGTGCATGAGGCTGTAAGTAATTTACTATAAACAATTTACATTACTTTCTCAGAATGATCTAATTTAATGAATTCTTTATTTTTTAAGAAATTACCAAGATGCTTTTGAAGACTGAAAGAAAAATTACACATATTACCCTTAAATGGATTTCTAAAGAAATTTAAACTTAACGAATAAGGTTCTGTCTGGGACAGGACTGATGTAAGAGGGAAAAGAGTGACCTGTTTATGAACTGCAGGAGCTGGACCTCATTTCTGCAGCTGAGCAGTGAATCTCTGTTCTCCAGAAGAATAGTAGCACAGATGAAGAGTTCAAACGTGAACTCTCTGTTAATGCCTTGAGGTTCTGTCTCTGGCTCATCCTCTGCAAGAATTGTACATAATTACGCTCCAAATCACACACACAATCCCATTCCAGTTTCTTGCTACAGTATGTCTCTGGTGTACTGAGAATAACCCACTAAATAATATTCATTCTGTGGTAAATCCTTGAAGATTCCTGACTGATAGATGTGGTAAAGGGGCTGACAAGTGCATAAGAACAGATGAGTTACATCCTTATACTATACCAGTGCTTTTCAATTATTTTCTGTCATGCCCCCCTAGGAAGAAGAAAACATCTCGCGCCCCCCGCGCGACTATAAATAGTATCATT
>JAQQZS010000003.1:9158713-9172032 GCA_030068045.1 Platyallabes tihoni
AATTAGATTTAATTACATCAGACGAATATCTATTACCTGTTTATTTTAGTATGATCATTACATATAAATAAATAATTAAAAAAGGCAATAATAATAAATATATATTTATAATAATTTCTCTAGGGAAATGTTATATCGCAAGAAATATTATCGCAATATTCAACAACAATATCGCATATCGCATATTTTCCTAATATCGTGCAGCCCTACTTCATATTTACTTTAAAAGGGGGAAAAATTATTATTATTATTATTTTTACACCACGTTTACTTTAGGTTCAGACACTCATAGTGCAGATACGACACATGCTATGTATGTATTCCTAAAACAATGGGACAAATCTCCACTGGTGTAATGTTACCGTGTGTAAATATGTACACCCGCAGCCTGGACTCGTCGACTCTCCCCTCTGCGTCCATCACACCCGGCAGGTTCACGCGCTGAGAAGCGGATGTGGGTGACGTCACGGGGGCGACACGTGACACGTGCGGCATCTTGCTATCAGTTCTCAGTGATTTTCCTACCTGTGAAGAGCCACAGTCTCTGTTTCTCTGTTCTTCCCACTCCGAGCGGAATGGAATTTCCCCCTCCAACAGAGACGCATCACGAGGGGAACTGTCCGTGTTTGATCCCCTGCTCTCCATTCTCCGTCTGAAAAGTCATACAAGGTCCTCAGCCACCTGCATCAGAGTTAAATCAGGGTAGTTATTAAAAGTTTAACTGTGCTCATCCCTGGCTTGGTCGACGCACTGAGATCTCAACACACGCAGCACGCTGGCTGTAAACTGACAGGATTAAAGCAAACTTTGCACTCCTCCTGTCACATGACAGCAAACTGCTATTTCCTCAGGGTTCAGAGCTCAGTTTTATTGGAAAACGTTTTTACACCCTCTGCTGGTCAGATCTTTAGCTTTATATTTGATCTCATCTGATCTACACTATATGGACAAAAGTTCTGTATTTGACCAAACCTGTTATTCGGGTTTTTCTATCAGGCCCCTTATCCCCAGTGAAGTGCAATCTTAATGCTTACGCATACCAAGACATCTTGGATAATACTATGCTTTCAACTTTGTGGCAACAGTTAGGGGAAGGCCCTTCTCTATTTCCACATGACTGTACCACAGCGCCCAAAGCAAGGAATACATGTAAAAGACATGGTTTGATTTGATGAGTTTGGTGTGGAAGAACTTGATTGGCCCGCACAGAGCCCTGACCTCAACCCCATCAAGAACCTTTGGGATGAACTTTGTGAGTCAGGCCTTCTCGTCCAACATCAGCACCTGACCTCATAAATGCTCTACAGAATGAATGGGCACAAATTCCCACAGAAACACTCCAAAATCTTATGGACAGCCTTCCAAGAAAAGTGGAAGTTGTTATAGATGCAAAAGGGTGACCACATATGTAATTAGGACCATCCTGTTTGTCATGATTAACACTGCACACTCTCTGTGACTATTTAAATTCTGAAATAAAAATTTAAAAACGGTGTCCAGAACACTGGACATGAGGTGGGGATACACCATGGGTGGAATGCCAGGCTATCACAAGGCACCGTGCACATTCATATTCACACAATCCTTCAAATAATTTCCTCTTCAGCCATCCAGATGCCGATTTGCTGGTGTGTTTGAGACGAGCTTAAGCTGCTCGACAAATGACTTCACATTTGCCTCAAGAGTATTCTGATATGAAGTGGAGGTCATAGTTGTGTTGGTGAAAGCAAGTTTCTCAGGTCCTGTGGCTGCCAAACAAACCTCCACCACCATGGTTGACAGTCAGGTGAATATAGTGTTACCCTTATTTATTTTAAAAATTTTTTGCCAAACGGTACTGTGTATGATGACCCAACATGTCCACCTTGGTCTCATCAGTCCAAATAATATTGTTATAGTTTGCCTTAATGCAAATCAAGTCTGTGCTGCCATATTTGAAGAGAAGTTTTTTTTCTAGCCACCACTCCATGAACATCCTTTTTTGTGCTGTTATGAACATAAACAAAATTAATGGGGCATATTACTGGGGTTACAGGGGCCTGTATGTAACATGATGAAGCTCTTAGGTTTATCTTCACGTCCATGAGCATTAAACAATCTCACCTTGGACTGTATTTGCTATGATGCACACTCCTGAGAACATTGGCAACTGTACAAAGAGCCCTGATCAATAATACCATAGGACATACTGTAAGGACTTTCTTCTTCCCATGATTGGACATGTTTTTATCCCTTTACAGGATAAATCAAACGTGCAAAGATTTTGTTCTGTGTATATATACTGTACATAGTAAAATAGTAAAATCCCCAGTGTTGATTTAAAACTTTCAGAGTTTGTTTGAGTCCAAATTATTATTATTATTATTATTATTATTAATAGGGACAAGTAGGAACACTTAACATGTTCATACTATAGCACTTATAGCCAAAGCTAATTTGCAATGCTCGTCCCTAGTGGTTTTTTACAAAACAACACAACATAAATTACAATCAAATTCTACCGATAAAACATACATAAAACATGGGGTATACAGAAATTCAGTGAATTAGTTATGTTCACATGACTGACACCCTTTTAAAACACGTTTGAGTTCATATTTAAAATGTCCCCATACTGAATCCTGTTTGAGTTCATGTCTCAGAGAGTCCAACAAGTTAGAGCCCTGGACAGAGAAAGATAACTGTCCAAAAGATGTTTTTCTTAAAGGCACCTTGACATTTCCACTTATGGCTCCTCGTGTAATTGAGCCCACTACTCTGAGAGGGACAATAAACTCATCAAAAACAGGAGGGGCTCGCTTATACAGACATGTATACATTAATTTTAAATTACAGAACTTTATATAATTTCCAAAACTTAGTACATTTAACTTCTGCAAAATCTGACAATGGTGTGATAGAATAGGTTTTTTATCAAGAATCTTCAAAGCTCTATTGTAAATAATTTTTAGCGGTTTGATTATTGTTGCTGTTGTTAATGACCAGGAGGTTATACAATAACTCAGATGAGAAAAAATCATGGCATGCATAAAAACATTAGCAGCATGAAATGGTAGACAGTCTCTGATCGGTCATATTTGCTTAAATTAACACTTAAATTATTAGCAAACAACAATTACATAATATTAATAATTTTTGATGCCAATAGTTGTAATGATCTGTTTGTGCACAGAGATGTCTAAAGACAAAATTAGTCATGAATAGTGGTGCTTCTTTAGAGTTGCAAAAAATTGCAATATTGTAATGTCTGCTTCAGTAATGAGTCATAGTAATTTTTCCATCTTAAGGGGTCAACAATGATGATTCATAAGTGTGTGAAAAAAAAATTGGAAAACACACGATCTGAAAATGAGCAAAGTCTGTAATTTTGTAACAGAACCAGTGCTTCATTTTTGTTTTTGTTCTTCTTTAACTGTTGGAATTTAATGGTATTATAATCCTTTTGCTTTCTTGCTCAGATATTATTCTTTTTCTTTCCAGGGATGCTATTTTATAATATAATGCACTGGCCTCCTCTGACTGGACAACTTTTGTTTTCCCCCCCATTTTTAATTATGACCACAGTCAGTAAAAAAAAAAAAAAAGTAATTAACTATTCAATATTTTAGTTTGTATTGACTACTAAATGTACTAAAATGGAAAATGAGCATGAAATTTAATCCTTGACATTTTAGATCAAATTAGGTTCAAATTTGAATAAAATTTGCATTTCATTTTAATGAATGTAAAAGAATCTTCTTTTGATTCAATTATGAAGCATATTTGACACATTTTATTCTGTTCAAAATCAAACAAGGTTTATTAGCATTATCAATAATCTCAGATACAGACACTCAAAGACACATCAGAAGTGCAATTAAACAAGCATTAGAGACTTATAGGGATTTATAAAGTAAAGAAAGGGTCTTCCTTATCTCATGTTTAAACAGGGTTAAAAATCTTCATCATGACATGGCTTCACACAAAGAGAAAAAACAACGGTAGGAGAGACAACCTATACATTAATGTCACCTTCAGCTTAGAATAAAAAAAAGAAATAATGCATCTGTCAATAGCAACTTTCCTTCACTGACACACATTTGACATGTTTTCCATAACTGAGAACATGTGAGAGAGGTTACAAACCAGACCAGACCTCAAAGATTATGACAATTATAATATTTATGCATAAAAGGACCTTTTGGCATGATCATCTGTGGGTGTTTATGAGTCATAAGGTTCATGTTTGTTAGGTGAAAAACTGAAGACATACAGTATACAGGCCTGGAAGGAAGACTTCACCTTTTAAGTAAACCAGGACAATAAATAACAATTGTTTTATCAGAAAACAAAGTATAAAACCATATGAATACAGCTGCTACAAACTTTAATGATAATAAAAGAGAAAGAAGGAATGTGAGAAGGATACTTTCTGTGGTGGTGTTCTCAGTATCAGCATCTGAAAAATTAATAAGTTAGTAATAGTTAAGTTAATAATAATAATAATAATAATAATAATATAAGAAGAAGAAGAAGAAATGGCAATCTGTGAGGTCCAAATACCCTTCGATTGCAAGCAGTGCCCTACTTGTCCACTTGTTGCACAATTATAAAAAATACAAAAATAAATAAAAAACTAACTTTATTAGTTACACAATTAAACAAATAGATTATGTTCCTATGTTCAAGTTTTGTGACTGCAACTCTATGCAAAACAGGTAAAATGGCTACTGATTGGCTGACAGTGGTCTGGTTTTATTTTTAACCCAGTTACCATGAAGAAACAGTACACCAAATTTCAACTCTATGTGATTTACTTTCATCTAGTAAATTTCATCAAAATCAAATCTTGACCAAAACGTTGTTTTATTTAATTTTTTTGTGTGAATTTATTAAATATGCCATGAATTACAAGACCGCACAAGGGTCTATTTTGCACATGCAAATAACTGCTGTAGAGCAAGGTTGTTGTCAAAAAAGTACCTTAAAAAGCAGTAAACAGTAATTAATGAAATAAAGTAAATATTTGGTGTGACAACCCTTTTTCTTAAAAATATAGTCTCAGGGACAATTTGTGCAGTTTGTAAAGAAAATTAATTGCTTCGTTTTACTGAACAGTCAACAACAGTCCTTCTGAAGACTTTGTCGCACCTGCCTCTTTTTTATGCATGCAAACTCCAGAATATATACACGATGTAAACTGGGAATGATTGGCAGGTGATTTTTTAAAATAAATTTATTGTTTATAAATGCTTGGACTAGTTTGCACAAAAAGTGGGCTTCACATATTATGCAAAGAAACTCAAAATCTAAGTAGGCAGAGCTCAATTACTTTTTGGTAGTAACCAAATTATTATTTGGCATAACCAGGAAAAACAACATAATTTTGTTATATGGGCAAAAATATAAAACCCTGCACTAGTGAAACCATCAGACCAGTTGGAAAAAAAGAGGAAGTACAGGTAATGACTATGATTAATGTTGTTATGACTTATGGTTTTACTATAGACAGACAGACAAACAAAAAACCCTCAAGCAAAGCGACATACAGTAGTTTCAGCACTTTCTGTACTTAGACCCCTAATACTAATAATATTTTAACTAGTACTACTACAACTACTAGTACTAATAATAACAATAATAATAAACAATTAAATATGACTTACCAGTAGTATTTCCAACATTATCTGTGGTACTGAGGATGGTCATAACTGTAGTCACTTCCTCTTGGACAATGATGCTTGTGCCATTTCCATAATGCTGCAGTATTTTTTGGTCAATCCGGTAGATGAAATTGCAGAAATATCTGCCGGTGTCATTTAGCTTGAGCATGGTGACTGACAAGCTTGCACTTTGTTTATTTCTATTAGTGTTCTCATGCAACCTTCCTCTGAGCTGAAAAAGGTTTACGACCTCATGTAGTTTTCCACCAGCACCTTCCCTGTACCATTCTACACGAAATTTAGAAATGTTCTCTCCTTCATTTCCATGGATGTGACATGACAGAGTAACATTTTCTCCCTCTGTGAGATGGACAGTGCTTGGGTGCTGTTCCACACATATGTGACCACTGACGAGGGCTAGAGTTGGGCACATAGAAGATAAATTCACATCTAATATTTAAGATGACATTCTGTATTTCTATCATTTCTCATTGGAAAAACAGCACTTTAAGCTTTATATTGGAAGCTGGCCTTCGTTATTAACCCCCATCTGCCAAAAAATTACCCTTTTAGAGAAAAGTCACACCAACTTTACTTTAACATTCACATGTCAACTTGCTTGTAAATGCCTTTTCATGAAATTTTCTTTTCTTTTTCGTTTTATTTTCACATATGTAGTGCAGTTTTATCTTTCATATATTCACATAATCACAAATGAAATGTCTGTATGTGATTTTTTTAAAATTAAAAGTGTGTTTTTAAATGTGTTTTTAAGTGTGTTTTGTTTTTAAATGTAACCATACAGATTACCTGAAAGATGAATTACAGCAAAAAGAAACTCATTAGGTAGCATCTCTCCCTAAATGAAAGAAAAGACAACATTCTCTGCATTATCAAATCTTAAAACATCATCCTGCTATTGCCATAAACATTACTTTTTAGCGAATAAGCAGAAAAGGGAACCACACATTCGTGTTAATTCAATAAATGCATCCAGACTAAAATAAAGTGACTATAAACACAAGGGCAACTCGCATTGCATAAAACGATCCAGGCCCTGTTTACAATCTGGCTTAAAACATTACATCAGATAATCTCCTGATACTTTCATTTTGATCACATAAGATTTGACTTTTTTGTGCATATTGTATATTGAAAATAATAGTCTAGGTACTGAAAATTTTTAAACAAAAGCAGACTAGAAAGTTTCACTTCAGTAAAAGCTTCAGTTAAATTTCAGTTAAAGGTTGTTCAGTCGTTCTTCTGAGTCACTTTTTGACACACACACATCTCTGAGCAATATTTTATCAGAAAAAACAAAGCCGGATGTGGCCTTTTCCTCTGACTGCAAATACTGTACATGGCATAACTTCATAGTGATCGCATAAACATGCCAAGTGCAGTGTGTGTCCAGTGTACCTGCCGTACAACTAAACAATCAGCTTGACAAAGTTTGTTTCAAAATCCAGTTGCTAGGATATACTGCATATTTAATCTAAGTTTGGATCCAAGTTTAAACTATATGTTTAGTTTAAAATCATGACTTACCTATTTTCCCTCCAAAAACAGAGCTTTTTGTTGCACGCTGTTATCTGCCTATTTAAAACCTGTGTTTTAAGGGAGCAAATGTCACATATGTTGTGGGCTTTCAAACCGCCGTGAAAGCAAGATACCGTTTCCTTCTTGAGCTGCATATAACGAATCTGTCACACTATTGCGCAACCTATAAAGAACAAGAAATGTGTGACCTCAGGGATGATCACATAATCACTATTTACATATAGTGAGCAGGTTCAGCTGTGTATGATCAGAAAAAAGTTTTACAGTTTTTCTTTTTCACTTTTACACTATCAAGCACTTCCTGAGAGTTTCATAACTCATGTGGTTATGGAGAAACAGGAAGTTTACAGCAAAAAGTGACAGAAAAACCTTGTCAAGTAAATCTTGCAATATACAGGACTTGTGGCTGCCCAGCCTTAGACCTCTCTTCTCTTCAGTGTGAGTTTCCTCTTTTTTAACGTTCAATAAAAATATATATATTTACAAAATTGTGACTTATTAAAACATTTAGACATGTACTTCTAAAAGGTTTAAATAAGCATCACCAGGAGTATAAAGTGTTCTATAAATGTTTAAATATTTGAAACAGTCCACTTACATGTTTTCTTAAAATAATTTTGTGTCACTCAGTGGGTTTTACCAATTAATTGTCTTTAGATGGAAGTTCCACTGTGGATAAGAATAATTAACATATGCTGTATGTTCTGTAAGTCTGCATGGTCTACAGGTAAGATATTTTAAAACATTTCTATAACTAACAAGTAAGAAAGTAAGAAATAAACCACATCATGCTATAGTATAATGTGGCCATACTCAAAGCAATGTTAATGTTCACACATTGAAAAAATGTCTTACATAAAATGAAATGTTTTATTTCTCTTATATCACAACAATAGTTGCTCCTTCATCAGGTAATCTTTTTTTTTTTTTTTTTTTGCAATTAATAACATTTAAAAAAATGTATCCTGCAATGTAGAAAATGGGAAGCTGTATTTTGTTTATATTTTATCTCGAAGAATCAGACTAAACCTATTACCATTCTAAGAGCTGAAGGGTAACACTGCAAATATTTATTTCTTAGAAACAATTTGTCTTACACGACAACACTCATCAAAATGAATCATTTTATTTAAATGCATTTTCTTTATAAATATTTCTGAACAAATTCTATGAAAGGCATACTTAGTCACATGACCTGAGATTTCTACTATATCATTTTAATAAGTTTGAAAAATAGCAATGATATAATTTTTACTCACGGAGCCTAAATTTTTATAAATATGTCTTATAAATACTTTCAGGTTTGTGCAAAATCCCGAATCCATACATGTTTTGAAAGCAAGAATTTAACTTTTATACGTCTGTGCTTTCTGTACTTATTTTGTACCTTTAACGTTATACAAAAATTTATTGGTGTATTATTTCATGCACAATAGTGGTCAGAACACATACACATGAATGTCATGGCAATATTGGCCTTGCAATAATTTTGAAGTGATTGTTCTTAGGGGCAGATCAATTGTACAGTATAAAACTGTAATAGAAGTAACCTGCCTAAATTTGGTATACTAATATTAATTAATTTTAATTCATTCATATTTCTGCCATCAAGACAGGGTCAAAATGATACATACATACAGACAGACATACCTCATTCCTAATATTTACCTTTACCAGACATTTTTGTGTGCCATTAACATGCTTCTGGCAATATTCTAGTTCTACTTGACCACTCAATTCAATTTGTTGGTTTTATGGCCCTGACCCAAGTTTTAAGCATGGTTGACAAATTTTTGCCAATCTTTTAACTCCAAAAAATTAATGTTAGCATGCTTTATAAAGTATTTTAAAAAATCTTTTATGAAAAACATGCTGATTAGCTAGTTGTGCTGAAGAACTCCTGTAAATGAGATTCTGCTGAGTCCTGAGTCATCCTCCTCCATTATTCCATGAATTCTGACTCGCCATTTCGAGATATTCAGCACCACTGAATTAATAATTTTAATAAGTCGGTTTATGTATAATTTTAATCCACTTGTTTAACTTTACAGTCTTTCTTCTCTTGTCTCTATTTTGTTGAATATGCTAATATATTTCCATATATGCTGAAAAAACTACAAATCCCTCCTTGTTTTATATATATTTTAGATAAAACTACTATTTTTAACAACACAACTACATCACCAGGTAAGTGTGATCATATTACTGTTTACATCATTACAGTAGATAAAAAATTTAGTTTCAGTTTTCTGGCTAGCAAAATAGGGCAAAGACCATCTATCAAACAATGCTAAACATTTATCAAAAATAATATTGTAATGTTTTATGTTTCTTTTTTAAAGGTCAAACTAACCAACCAAAAACAGGTACAGTATGTTATTATGTGTCTGAGAGCATCAAAGTATCAGTTAATCAGTTAAAGTCACAGGGCACCACCCAAAAGAAAAAAAAAACCTTTTAAAAGGGAAGTTGATGTTTGATAATAGGTTAATAATGTTAGAATAAGTGGTAACAACTAAATAAGCAATACACAATATCTATATTAATTTTTATTTGAATATTTATTAATACTTTACATGGCCAGAGAATACTACTGGTTTATTATATAAAGAAGAAATGTGAGAAACCTGGGCAGGACAGAATATGCTGTGTACTGTATACTGTAGGCTAATAATACTTTTTGAGTTATTTAGTGTGAGAAGGCAAAATAAAAGATATTATAATACATAACAAAGATATGTCTTATAAAAGTATGGTCTTATGTGTCAATAAGTCCAAAACTGTGCTTTTTGTTTAGAAAAGTACTGAATGTTTGACACTGACGCAGCTTACCGATGCCTGTCTGCAGGTTTCTGTGTATCACAGAGGTGACAGGGTCAAACTGTACATTTCATACAGATGTGGTCAGCACCAAGAGACTAATAAACCTTGATAAATATAATGATGTTGGAATTCATCCTACTGTGCTTTGGTTAAATACAGATAACATTGTAAAGTATCTTAAATTACTAAAACATATCAACTGTATAAATCTTGTTTCTTGAAAAATCTTCTTTAAATCTTGAAAAAAAGTATATTTCATATTTTCTAATTTAACCATTAGTTGAATTAGTTAGTAATCATTAGGGTTAAATCGTTAGGGTTAAATCGTTGGCAATGCCAATCACTTTTCTTTGCAGTGTTTTTGTAAATTAAACTATAGTGCAACAACCAACATATACAGTATATACACACACACATTCTTATGCAAAAGTTTAGACACCCCTTGATAAATAACAGATTTTGGTGATTTTTTTTAAAATTGAAAAGATGTTCAGTTAAAAATTTAACACAGTCTTTCTTGGAAGTGTAAAGAAATGCACAATATTTTCAGCAAACATTGATGCATAGTTAATTTTTATGTCATAAATTGAACAAAGATAGAAAATAAAAACTTGTGGCACTGTGCAAAAGTTTGGGCACCCTACAAATCAGAATAGTAACACCTGCTCTGACAAATATCACAGCTTGCAAACGCTCTTTATAGCCAGCTAAAAGAGTTTCAATTCTTGTACTTGGGATTTTCTCCCATTCTTCCTTGCTAAAGGCTTCTAGTTCTGTAATATTCTTTGGTTGTCTTGCATGCACAACTCTTTTAAGATCTACACACAAATTTTCAATGATGTTTATATCAGGGGACTGTGATGGCCATTTCAAAATCTACAGCTTGCGTCTCTTGAGGTATTCCATAGAGGATTTTGAGGTATGTTTAGGATCATTGTCTTGTTGTAGAAGCCATCCTCTTTTCAGCTTCAGCTTTTTTACAGATGGTGTGATGTTTGCTTCCAGAATTTGCTGGTATTTAGTGGAATCCATTCTTCCCTCCACCCGTGCAGTGTTTCCTGTGCCACTGGCTGCAACACAACCCCAAAGCATGATAGCTCCACCCACATGCTTAATATTTGGCAAGATTATCTTTTCATGAAATGCTGCAAATTTTTTTCTCCAAACCTACCTTTGCTGATTGTGCATTGTGGGCATCAATAACTTTTATTTTCATAACTTACACAGCTGCTTCGAGGAACACATGGTTGTTGAATGTCCGCAAGGTTTGAAGAGTCAAAGTATTTGTAAAGCTTTAAAATTGGAATTTACAAATGACAGCTGTTGCCATGCATCAGATCTAATGAGCTGATTAAGGTCTGAAACCTTGTAAAAAGAATCTGAGACTCTGGAACTCTTAGGGTGCCCAAACTTTTGCACAGTGCCATAATAATGTTTTTATTTTTTATTTTTGTTCAATTTATGGCATAAGAAGTAACTATGCATCAATGTTTGCTAAAATATTGTGCATTTTTTCCAAGTAAGACTGTGTTAACATCTTTTCAATTAAAAAATCACCAAAATGTATTATTTATCAAGGGGTGCCTAAACTTTTGCATAAGGGCTTGAACAAACAAACAAACAAACAAAAAAACATTTTCACATAAATATTCTTACTGTATATGCACTGCTCATATATAAAGAGATGAGATGAAAATGCTTGGCAATATAAACAGCTTTAATTCAGTCATAAAATGTGTCAACTTTTGCAAAGCAGCCGAAATGTAAAATCAATAATAGTACCCCAGAAAAACAGCAAAACACAAATATATATTTGCTAAATAACGCTGCCTTTTATAAAGTGAAAGTGTGTGCCAATGTGAGCCGCACCAATGTGGTTGTGAATATGCCTTTTAGTTTTGATCCAAAGGCAGAACACTAACCTAAGTTATACCACAGTTAGTTCTGACAAGGTAATCTGATTGGACAACCTTACCAGATAATGGACAGTAACAAATTGATTCTTTCAACATTGAACAAATACATCCATCACTGAACAAATGGATTGGATGTTTAACTATATGCATCACTTCGCCTAACATGTTTTGTATAATCGTTAATTACAATATCTGTTGGTCACATCATGGGCGAAAGTAGGTCGTCACTAACACAATGTTGAATTCCAAATCCCTATACAAACCCTAATCCAGGGCAATACTTGGTGAGTGGGACAAGGGATTGTACACCCTACTGCATTAGTTTTCCATTTAAAGCTATTAGGGATTCACCCCCGGAACCCAGAATTTAATGGAGCTGATATTCTAAAGCAAAATAAAAATAAACTTATGAGATTTAGAGGTCTGTCCACTAGTGATGGGAAGTTTGAATCATTTTAGTGACTCGGTTCTTTGAATCTCATTCATCAAAATAAACAAATCTTTTTTTGAGTCATTTAGTTAATTTCATTCTTTTCTTCAGAAATAAAATAAAATGTTACATTTTCAATAAACAGACCTCCAACACGTCTACATACACAAATTTTCAGTAATGAGAGTTTCAGTAATGAAAATATTACAAGGCAGCTGAGGACATATCTTCTGGTCTGAGTCGTTCGTTCTTTTGAATCTTTTGCACTACATATGTAGTGTCTATGGGAGTCACGTGACAAAAGAATGAACGATTCGGACCCAAAAGACTCAAAGTTAACTACTCAATTCTGTTTCCTGTACATAATCTACAGAGGTTTTGCGATGACTTGAGCATGCGCACCCAGTAGAAAGTGAAATGATCACTCTCCGAGACTACTCGTTCTTCTGAGACTCGTTCAAAAAGATTGAATCGTTCTTGAATGACCCATCACTACTGTCCACCACCATCATGGTTTATTCTCCTCACCTTTTGGTTACATAATACCGAAAATAATTAAAAAAATTTTTTACACTTTGTGTCAATTGCTACTGTAACTGTCGGTGATATGTGTTGGTAAGGCAAAATAACAGGTTATATAAAGAAACAAGTCATAATCTGTTGATAATAGATGGTATTTGTGGAACTGTTGTATAAAAACAATATCACACGAGGTTATGCTGTTGTGCTGAATATCAGCATGGCTGTGATGTCTTTGGTACTTGGGCTGCTCCCTTGTGCCTACGACTGGATCGCATTATTCAGCACAACAACACACCCTAAAGCAGACCCGGGCATTTTAAGGCCCGCGGGCCAAATGCGGCCCGCGGCTCGATTCTGACTGGCCCGCGAAAGGTTGCTTGGAATTAAGAAAATAAAACCTACTTTCTTAACATCTCCGTGTTTATT
>JAQQZS010000003.1:9212430-9222837 GCA_030068045.1 Platyallabes tihoni
CACCCTGGACAGGGTGCCAATCCATCACAGGGCACACACACATACACACATTCACACACACCTATAATTAATTAATCAATTAATATCACTTTTTCCTCAGGTGACTTTCAAAAACCTGTAATAAGTCCAACCAACGATGTGGCTATAGAAGGGATTGAGAAGAGCTTTACTTGTACTGTGAACCACCAATGTCAAAAGGAAAAGCCCAACATAATTTTGAATTACATGAACATGCCAGTTTCTGTTGAAACACAAAAGGGTTCCTCTCACAATTTCCACTTTGAAACTGAAAGCATCACTGGATGACCACGGAAATACATTAACGTACTCAATCTAAATTAATCTCAAACTACAGAGGGAGAGACGTCAGAGCATATTACTTTAAAGATCAAAAGTAAGTTAGTTGCATCATTAATGGCAAGTCCATAAACAGTAGTTAGTAGTTTTCAAGTTATGTGTTTTACACAGATATATACACTTTATGTAACATAAAAAGTTATGTGACTTTGGCATTAGCTAATGTTAGTTCCAACATATGAACACAACACTGTTTAAGGAGACAATGGAACAGCAGTGGAAACAATTGTGACCTTAAATATCTTACTATCTTTTTCAGAGGAGGAGAATTTCTTTCACGTCATTATTCCTGTACTGTAGCTGCTGTGCTCGGGACCATCATTTTATTTGGAACAGAATGTTATTTTGTGATCAAGAAATACTAGTGAGTCAGTAAGACAAACAAACACAGTTTAAACACACCCACACACACACACACACACACACACACACACACACACACACACTCTCTGTCTCTCTTGCTCACAGGATGCATTATGCAGTATGCATTTCTGTTTTCTGAAGAACTTTAGTTTTAAAAATACACAGTTGAGTTGTGGGCAGGCCTTTTGCTTGTACATTCTTTAAAAAAAAAATCCATCTGTATATTTGTAGAGCAGTAGCAGTCACTCAAGAGATGTGAGAATAGGTTTTCAACATCCAACAACCAAAGTGTAAGTTGTTTTTTCCTCTACTTGTATAATTATATAATCTCTTTCTAAACAATCTTTGCATTACTGCAATTTTATACTTTATTTTGTACATATGCAAACTATTTTATTATAATATAATCTACTAAATTTGATTATTTATTAACACTGGCTGGGCAAAAAAAAGTTGCAGTGGCAAGAAACAGTATGTGAACCAATATTTCACTGCACTGGCAATTCATGACTGAAACATGGTGAATCATTGTTGTCCTGGAATATGCACATGACATCAGGGAAGAAAAGAAATCAACTGATTTGATATCCTGGTTGTTCAGTACATTAATCAGCTGACTTCATTTTATTGCCACATACTGTAATTGCACATACTAGCTAAGTTTAGACCTGAATAATTGAAGCGACAATTATGGCTATACAGCTATTTAATCTCAATCCTGTGAGTTTTTGTCTCATTGTACAGTATGTGTGGCTCTAACGTTTGCTATGAAACATAGCTGTGATTTTAGCTTTCAATGTTTTACGCTAGAGTAAAACATTCGGTCATTTATAATGTTTTCCCAACAACATTCTTTCATGAAGCCATTTAATTGCCCCTTCTGAAACACAGTAACATAATTTCTGTGACCACAGGATAGTTAGTGTAAATGGAGTAAAAATCATGGCAGCTGAATAATATTAATCACTGCAGTGATTAGACAGTTCAAGGTACTTAAGCATGTGTTTATTGAAATCAAATGGTGAGTTTTTCTTTGGCTAGTCAGGGTATATAATACATTCTGTTCACAATTATGTTTCCCTAAAAAGCTCTATTAATTGTAATGAGCAGTTTTTCAGGACAATTGATAGTTAATAGAGACTGAATTATAAGTGCATATTTTTTCTAAGCAGACTTTCATTTTGCAGCCACAATAACATTAAAGTAATCTTAGGAATGTCTAATTATAGTTTGTAGAAGGTGTTAGATTTTTCGACAAGACTCAAAGGAGACAGCAGGTGTTTCCTGTAGTACAATATTTTATTGGAATCCCCCCTTTTTTTTTGAAGACTAACATATTCTGAGATTTAATCCAGGAATCAATAATATTTGACATATACAGTGGCAAGAAACAGTATGTGAACCTTTTGGAATTAAATTTTTCTGCATTTTCTGCATTAGTTTGTCATAAAATGTGATCTGATTTTCATTTAAACCAAGGGTAGTGACAAAAAAATAACACACACACACACACACACACACACACACACACAAATCTGATAATTTATGTCTTTACTGAGAACAACCATAAAAACCACATACTGTAGTGCTAGTGGAAAAAGTATGTCAATCCTTGATTTAATAGCCTCAAAAAAAGCTAATTGGAGTCAGGTGTTGGCCTATCTGGAGTCTTTTTAAGAAAATGAGTCTGATAAAAACCACTTGAACATTTTGAGTTTGCTCCGCACAAGAAGAATACAGTACAGTAGCTACAGAGAGCTTATGTGAGCAATGCCTCACATAGGGTCTACGATCAGGAATTGGTGATTTAAATAAAGCTGGAAAGGGTTAAAAAGTGATTTCAAATACTTTAGAAATTCATCAATCTACAGTTAGGCAAATAATCTACAAATTAAGACATTTGGGTTTGTGGCTTCGCTACCAAGAAGTGGATGCCTAGTCAAAATGACCCCAAGACTCATCAATGCGGTAAACAACGTGTTCATGAGTCTACAATATGTAAAACATACATATTGTACAAACAAGTAAGGTGTCCATGGCAGGAACGAAAATGCAGTACTACATCTGATGTAAAAAGGACTCTGCATATCATCATGAAAACACCATCCTGACCACAAAGTATGTTGGAGGAAGCATCATGATTTTGGGTGTGCTTTGCTGCATTAGGGCCTGGCCAGATTGCAGTCGTTGAGGGGAAGATGAACCAGTTATTAATTGCAAATATCATTTACTGGAGAGAATGACTGACTTCCCCTCACACTGTGCGCAGAACATCAAATCACAATCTATGGCAGGATAAACAAACACAATCTATTGCAGGATAAATGTCTATTCATTCAAATTTACCTTACAAGTCAATGGCTTGGATTTATTTTGTACATTGTAGAACACTACTGGAAATTTCAAACCTGCGAAATACTGTATAACATATGGAACTACTGTCTGTAATTAAGTAACAAACACCAAGAATAACAACAGTCAATTATTATGTTAAAACACAAAGGGCAACTGTACTGTAATAGTTCTTGCAAGAACAGTATTGTTAAGTCCATTTGCAAACCCCATCATGATAAAATTGGCTCTCATGAAGACCGCTTTCATGAAGGAAAGCAAGACCAAAACTTACTTCTGCTGCAGAGAAGTTCATTTAGAGTTACCAGCCTCAAAAATCACCAACTATCAGTACCTCAGATTAGAGCAATTATAAGGGCTGTAGAGCATAAGTAGACACGTTGCAGATCACATCTCAATATCAACTCTTTACAGGAATTTAGTACATATTTTGGATACCTTAAGGTTTTTTTTTTCCAACGTAGAAAGAAATAAAACCTAGAAAGGCCATGGAATTAAAAGTTGTGTCCAAACTTTTGACTGGTACTGTAAGTAAGTAATTAATGAGAATAGGGGGTGCGCCTCCAATTGACCAAATTTCAAATAACACCGCACTTCCAGGCTAGAAACACTACATAGGATATGAAATAATGTGTACTAAAGTGCACTGAATCTATAAAACTTGTGAGGCCTGTCAAATTAATGTGTAGTTTGTTAAATGGTTCTGACAGGACAGCTGTAAAACCACAGGAAAAGAAAGCACAGCTTTGTTCTACACTACTAAGGTATTTCTGGTGGTTGTATTATTATTATTTGGGAAGTAGAAGGGTAATGAAACAGGTGTCAGTAAATGGAATAGAAACATCTGCACATTTTCTGGTGCTCTGTGTAATGCTTGAATCCTGGTTTATTTAAGTCTAATGGAGGTCAGATTTCTCTTAATTAAAGTCTAATTAGTACATACATAATACATACAGAATTTTTTTTTTCGTACCTTAAATCTTTTAGATTAGCCATTATTGAGATTTAAATACATTACAATTAAGTAAAACAGTTAAAAAAATATTTTATACAAAGGGCATTTGTTTAATGTTTGTTTGATAGTCAAACTTCGTCAGTCATTTTAGACATAGCTTTAAAAGTATGTTTTGATGAGTGTGGACCTGTGATGCCCACTGCAATATGTGAAGAGCGTTTAGTTTTTATCAAGAGATTAGCCCAAGTTACAGTAGCTCGGCCATGAAGGTTATAATATCAGGACCTCATGTTTCTTTACAAGTGCTCAATTTAGCAGTAATTTTATCCCGAATTTCTCACATAAAATGTTCCTGTAATAACATGGAAATATAAAAGGTCATGCACCTTCCTATTACTGTTATTATTGAAACATCTTCAGCCATCTTGTCCCCTCTGAATATATTTCCTGGCAGTGTACTGTAGTTACTAGGTAGTTCATCTTTAGTAAATGCTGTCATGCTCAGTCAGCCTGTGTTTCACACAGTGGAGGGGAAGTACACAGAACACTTGAGTAAAAGTAAAGATACCCTAGGTAAAATATTACTCAAGTAAATTTAAACTTCATCCAAGTACTGTAAATTTCTATTTGAGTAAAAGTACAAAAAACCTTCCTTTCAAATTAGCTCACTCAAAAAAAAAAAAAGAAAGAAAAAAGTGGTTTTCTTACATCCACACAGCTGTTTAATCTCAATTCTGAGTTCTCACCCCATTGTGCATGTGGAATGCTCTTACTTTTATTATTAAACATAGCTCTGATATCTACTGTCAGTTTTTCCATGCATCTTTAATGTGTTTAAGTGATCTCCATTTCTGTTTTTTTTTTCTCACCACATCTTTCACAAAATCGAAGGTTCAGTAAAGTCCTTATATGTTTTAATACTGTGCCGGACAGTTCCTAACCTAATTACAGTAATTTCTTAATTGTTTTCAGTGCTTGATTCAGGCCAATAATTTGGCCGTTCTGAAATGGTGACTCTCTCTCTCTCTCTCTCTCTCTCTCTTCATGTACTGTAAACTTTAGTTTGCAGTTTTTATCTTGGGTGAAAGTAAGTGAAATTCATCAGTTTTTATTACCTGCAATTTATTTTTACATGCAATTAACACTTTGTACAGACTATGACACAATGACACACACACACGCACGCACGCACGCACGCACGCACACACAAATAATGTTTTTTTTAAAACATTTTATTATGTCAATTTTAGAGTCAACAGATCTTTTTGTCTACCTTCACCTGAAAAGATGAAAACATTGCTGCTACTGGATATAATACGTTACGGTACAGTGTGTTTCAAACTTAAACATTCTTTATGTAGCACAACAACATTATGTTGTGAACTAACATGAAAATTTTCTAAAACAGGCATCCTGTTTCCAAACACCTGGGCCTGGTCAGTACACATGCCTCACAGTGTTTATGGCTTAGACAAATCTTGCCTTGTTATCCAATGTAGATTCTCCTATTCATCCTATCCACCTCAAAACCCTTATCGGATAGTGTGGTATCAGTTTGTTAGCAAAGGATATCCTCTGGTATTTGACAGTCAAAGCCCCAATTCAGTGATTGAAAAGTACAGAGGAAGAACCAGTTTATATAATGGGACATATAGGGACTGTAGTCTACTGATCGAGAACCTTAGTCTTTCACACCATGGAGACAGAATATATACTTGGATTGACCCTGAAAATGTTGGATGGAGAACTTACAAATTCTATGATGTCACTACACTAATTCATGTTCAGTGTAAGTATTACATTCAATTACCATTTGTACATTCCCTTTTAGTTATGCTGCCAGTTAACATAATATGTTAAAACATAAAATGTTTCAAACATAAATGTAGTGTTGCCTGACACCTTTCTGCTCTTTCTGTCATTTTGAATGAGGTAGCATCTGCACCAAAGCCCAGTGTTTCTACGTCTGGAGGTTGTAAAATTGGGGAAAGCGTTACAGTGAGGTGCAAAACATATCACACCTGCCCTACCAATCCCCCTTCTCTAAGTGTGAGCGGGATAAAAAAACATATTGGAACAGAAGACAGATTGGAAAAGCGACCCCTTGATGATGGCAAGTGGGAAATCACACTAATACGTGAAGGGGTTGTTGAGTCTGAAACACAAGAGATTGAATGCTCTGTTACGCACAGTGGTGGCCTCTCTGCAACCACTAACAAAACACATAATACAAAGTGTAAGTTATCTTAAAGTGCATTGTTCATAAAACAAAACAAACAAACAAAAAACCCCCACATTGTTCTATGTTCGAACTCTCTGTATATCTGTTTGTTCATTTTTTTTGTTTTAAAAAACAAGTAACCAAATTCTCCAAATCAATAAATGATACTGCTTGTGATTTAGTTACAATGTATGTAGACTGCAGAATCTCATATAGCTTTGCTAAGTATCTGCAATAGTAAACTCTAATGTGGTGTTTGCACAACATCCAAACTGAATAACGTTCTGTTTTACTGGATTGTGGATGGTGCATTTCTGAAATTTAAAGATCCAGTTACTTGAAATGCAAAATAATTAGGAAATACTATTTCCTTTGCTGGGGCAAAGGCTCCTTAAGCATATTCCTAACAGCATAAAATATTGATGTAATACAATTCTATTTCATTCATTCATTCATTCATTCGTTCATCACACACACACACACACACACACTGCGGGCAATTTGGGAATGCCAGTTAATTTGTGGGCAAATGTAGCTTGTTATTGCACTTTTAGTCAAATCTGCATAATTTTGGACTGTGGGAGGAAACCCATCTAGCACAGGGAGAACATGTAAACTCCACACACACAGACCCGAAAATTGATGTTATACTGTAAATTCTGGACTGTCAGGCCTTTATGGAACACCTATATGAAATTATATACAGTAAGTCCCCTATCTACAAACAATTGAGTTACAATCTTTTGAAAATACAAACATGCGTTTGCTCATATTCAATCATGGAAGTTAAATCACATGTGCAGCATACACTGTCACGCGTGTGCAGTCTGCATCCTCGGATTTCCGGAATCAAGCACAAAAGCAGCATGGAACTGCTAAGAAACGCCCAGCTATAATGATGGACACAAAAGTGAAAAATAATTAAGAGAATGGATCAAGGTGAAAAGATGGCAAACACTGCTTATTTTTTTTACATGAATCATTCAACCATCAGCACAATTCTAAAAAACAAGGACAAGACCATGACACATGCTAGTTCATACTGTGTACAACAAATTGTGTTAGTAGCCTAGTACCTAGACAATGTTTGTTGAACTTATGAACAAATTGGACTTACAAACAAGCTCTTGAAATGGAACTCGCTCGTATGGTGGGGACTGTATAAACATTTATTTCAACCATCAAGCAAGTGTACTAGTGCAAAGACTTTGGTCTGTAAAAAAAAATCAGAAATGTATTTAAAGTAATCAGTATCAATCCTTTACTTTCATCTAAAATAATAGCCATTGTTTTTTATTTCAAAAGCCACATGTGTCAGATTGTAAACTTCATATTTTTTTGTTTAATTAATGTACCACTTTTTTTCTCAGGTGACTTTAAAAAACCTGTAATAAGTCCAACCCATGACGTGGCTATAGAAGGGATTGAGAAGAGCTTTACTTGTACTGTGAACCACACATGTAAAAAGGAAAAGCCAAACATAATGTGGAATTACAAGAACATGCCAGTTTCTGTTGTAACACAAAAGGGTTCCTCTCACAGTTGTGAAACAGTTTCCACTTTAAAACTGAAAGCATCACGGGATGACCACGGAAAGACATTAACATGCACATCTCAAACTACAGAGGGAGAGACGTCAGAGCATATTACTTTAAAAGTCAAAAGTAAGTTTGTTGCATCATTTAAAGTCCATATACAGTACAGTAGTTAGTAATTCTGTTTTACAGTATAGTAAAACACAGGTAAACATCAACAGAAACATGAGCAGTCTTGCCCTACTTTGCTCTTGGTCGTGACTTGGTCTCACCAAATCATGTCGGTTTAGGTGGTCTTGACTACAGCATTACTCTGAGGGGATGTCGTTGTCATAGGCATGGGTCTGCCACTGTCTGGGGAAAGTCTGGTCAGAGACTTTATCACCTCTTCATTACGTGACATTCCCCTCTATAGTTTGCGTACTGTCTTAACTAATCACATCACATACGCCATCAGGACAAATTATGTTAAAATGCTGTTTTTTTTTGTACTACTCTTTAGTATTTGTCCTCCAAACCTGCCACCACTTGTGTCAGAGGATGTCTAACTTCCTGACACCCAGAGCACAAGCAATACCAGTGAGCAGACATGTTTCACCCTTCCTTAATTGTAACTTGTTATTCCAACTCTACATCATCATCATCATTAGTTGATAGGGGAATTTAGCACTAAGCCGGAGAGGAGTCGACAATTTCCGTTACCTCAGTTCATGTCACATAAGACCTGTCATTGTCCTTTCATACAGTATCAATACCATGGTGAAGTAGGCCTTTCAATGCTTTTGGACCTTTGTAGGAATTTAAACTGCGCTTTAAGGTGATAGGGAACTTTTTACACCTGCACTATCAAGAACATTCTGATGGGTATATCACAGTTTGTCAAAGTACCAAGCAGTGAGCTCTCTAGAGGGTGGTATGATCAGCTGCGCACCATCTGCATTTAGCTCCATGACTTGCACTCTATCTACAGTAATGTGAAAAATTATTTGTAGCTTCCTGATTTCTTTTAAAAATCTTTTGTACATTTGTCACACTTGATTCAGATCATCACACAAATTAATATCACACAAAGATAATGCGAGTAAATACAAAATGCAGTTTTTAAATGATATTTTCATTTATTAAGGGAAAAAAGCTGTCCAAACCTTCCTGGCCCTATGTGAAAAAGTGACTACCCCCTAAAGTGGTTGTGTCGCTCTTGGCGGCAATCAAGCGTCTGCAATAACTGGCAATGAGTCATTCATCGACTGTGAAAGAATTTTGGTCTAATTACAGTACTGTATTTGGATAATTATAGGAATTTTTTCAGACCTTTTTACATTAAGCCACACTAAAGGATTTTCAAGCATAAGCGGCCTGTTTAAGGATTTTAATTGCATTTAAGTCTGGACTTTGACTGGGCCACTCCAAAACGTTAGTTCTATATTTTGAGACTTTCCCAAGGTTAGGCCTTGGGAAGGTCTCAAAATATAGGAATTAAGTCAATTAATAGAGGCTGGGATGAAAGTCTTGGCACTAATTTCTTGGGGACAGCTTGGAGAGGAGGCACTGTGCATCTTACAGTACTGTAGCTCCTCAGTGGTATCCTGTAGCCCCCAGGCCATCTTTTGGGTAACAAATGAGAAATGTTTTCAGAATCAGTCTAGGCATAACTTATCAAGGCATTATATGATATAGATTACGTAAATAAACACACCCATCATCAAATGCTATTAAGATGAAAAAGCAAATATTATTAAGGAAATAATTAAAGGCAAATCTTACTTTCATAGACTTATGAACCTGAAGTAAAATGCTCATACTGTACAGTAAGTGTTTAAGGACACAGTAGTGGAAACAATGGTGACCTTAAATACTGTAACTCACCATCTTTTTCAGAGGAGGAGAATTTCATTCAAGTCATTATTGCTGTAGCTGCTGTGCTCGGGATCATCATTTTATTTGGAACAGCATGCTATTTTGTGATCAAGAAATACAAGTGAGTCAGTAAGACAAACATACAGTTTAAAAACACACACACACACACACACACACACACAGAGCTATGGTCTCTGTGGAACTTATTTCTTTCTCTTTTACATCAACATAAGGATACAGATCCAAGAGCTTGAATCTAGAAGTCCCAATCGGTAAGTAATTGATAATGTTACCATTACACCACTGTGATTTTAACTATTTGGTGCCTTGGCTAACCAAACAACTAAGCAGGTAATAGTTTTCATTCATTCAAAGTTTTTAAAATTGTGCGCAATAAGCATACAGAAACCTAAAAATTATAAGTCTAGAATAGATATTTTGGATTATAATTATATTTTGGATTAGTGAAGAAGAAGGTTTTAGTTCTATCCTATTCAGGATGCTTCTGTTGAAAATATCAACATGTATTTCCAGTTACAGTATGTCATGTTAACAGCTATGCACTATGTAGTGTAAGTTGTATAGGCTTGTCTACTTAAAGAGTGGATGTGTTCTTCCAAAGGTTATATATACAGTATATATATATGTATAATGTATGTATAATATACAGTAATAGTTGATGTAAAAATGGTCATTGTCAGAACTAACCTTAGGTGACCAGAAGACGTAGCTTAGCGGTTAGCCCTTTGTTGCGTGAATGGTAAACC
>JAQQZS010000003.1:9264210-9276376 GCA_030068045.1 Platyallabes tihoni
TCAAAGTTTATTGTGGAAGACAAAAGTAGATATAGGCACACACACACACACACACACACACACA
Organism: Platyallabes tihoni; assembly: GCA_030068045.1. NCBI lineage: Eukaryota > Metazoa > Chordata > Actinopteri > Siluriformes > Clariidae > Platyallabes > Platyallabes tihoni. Next base: position 9,264,275 of record JAQQZS010000003.1, read on the forward strand.
CACACACACACACACACACACACATAAAGCACCAAAAGGAGGGGTGCAGGAGCAGTTGCATCTGGTCTGGATTGTTTATAACAGATAACGTGGAGAAGAACAGAAGCTTGGGCGTAGTTCTGCTCATATGAGCCTTCAACAATTTTACGACCCAGAACAGAGATTATACTAAGGAATCTGTTTGCTGATAGCGCAGCGTGTCGAGGTCAAAGAAAGAAAACACTCTGTTCCCATGAACACAGAATATCATGAAACACACTAAAAATTTAATATTTCCAACAATGCCATACACAGTGGGGAGGTGAATAGGGGCAACATTAGAAAACTAGAATTACAGATCCAGTAATTCTGTGCACTCTGTATAGTTGTACATGTGACAAAATTTGAATTAGATTTTTGTTATAGTTGACATTAAGACCATTTATAGGTCATTTATTAGCAGGCTTAAAGGATTAATTTTCTACTTACATTTAATAAAACATTAATTTACTGTTTCTTTATAACTTGAGCAGGCAAAATTAAGTCCTTTAACACAACGGTTTATTAGGGGTTTGATAGAACACCTAAACTTTGTCCTTATTTATTTGCTAATAGTGGGAGGAGTGTAATAAAAAGTAAGAAACTCCACAAAATATTTGACTGGCAGGGTTATATTTACAGTACCTTACCTCATAGTCATTCCTGGTTTGTTGTCAAGAAAGCTCAATGTTGCAGCATCATTATTTAAATACTTGTTGAAAACTATGCTTTGATAAAATGACATGCATATTATTTTCCTTTATGATAAATTATCTTCTTAGACTAGGTTACAATAAATAACCAGCTAGTTCTAGCTTTAATATCATCATTAAATTAATTAGTTTTTAAGTTATTTAATAGTAATGCGCTGCATTTTGTGCACAGCTGAACCTGACAAACCACATCTGGATAAAGAAGAGGCCTTTGTGGAGGGAACACCTGCCATCTTTAAGTGTTCTGTCAAACACACGTGTCCCACTCACCAGCCAACTATTGAATGGAGTCGTAAAGATGTGAAAACTCGTTTGTCCTATAGGGACCAGGGCCATGGAGTGTGGGAGGTGGAGTCCCTCCTAACCTTCACTACCACAGAGCAGGATGATCACACAAACATCACCTGCACTGTCTCTTATTATGGTGACAGAAAAACTGCAGCAGTCACTAGCAAGATATATGTAAAACGTAAGACAACATACTGTAGGTTGTGTTTTCTTAATGAAAGATGTTTTTTATGATTGGATTGTCAGGGCTGATCAAAGAATATTATAATAATTTTTATAATATGGGTGGTGGGGGCTGGTGGCTCAGTGTGTGTCTCAGGCTCTAAATTACTGATCAGAAGGTCGATGGTTCAAGCTCTGACTCCAACAGGTTGACGCTGTTGGGCCCTTAAGCAGGCTCTTAACCCTGTCTGCTCCAGGGGCACCATATAATGTCTTACCCTGTGCTCTGATCCCTGCCTACTAACAGAAGAAGCTATATGCAAAGAATAAAGAATTTCACTCTGTAGTAACGTACATGTGAAAAATAAGGCCTGAACCGAACTGAGCTATTAAACATCCCGGTTGACCCCAGGGGAAAAAATACTGCTGATATTGGCATCATTTTTCAAAAGTTAAATCAAGTTACATGAGAGTTATAATTTGACTATTGTTTCAGATGCGAAATGCATCTTTATAAGCAGCCTAGACATAGCTTGTCAATGAATAATATGAAACAGCTTACAGGAATGAACATTATAAAATATTTAAAGACAAATTATTATGCAAATTATTCATTCATTCATTCATTTTCTATACCGCTTAATCCTATGATCAGGGTCGCGGGGGACCTGGAGCCTATCCCAGGAGACTTCGGGCACTAGGCGGGGTACATAGAAGTTTTTAAGTGCACTTGAAAAAAAAATTATGTGCCTTTGAATAGCTCAGCATCTTTTTCAGGTAAAGAGAGTTTCCTTCACATCATTATTCCTGTGGTTGCTGTGTTCGGGACTGTCATTTTATTTGGAACTGCATGCTTCTTCGTGACCAAGAGATACAAGTAAGTCTGAATTAAGTTTTTGTTTTTGCAGTTATACTGTAATTACTTTATGTTGCTGGTTTACACTTAATGCATTAGTTTTGCATTGCTTTCATTCCTTGCAATTCATATCTTAAAGAGATACCTACATAATCTCAAGACCTTTTTATACTGTACTCTTTAGCATTTAATACAGTGTGAGGAAATATTATTTTACCTGTTTTATTTTGTTTTATTAATTATTTGTTTATTATTTTACTGTTGTATTAAATGTATTGTTTTGTTTTGATTTTATCAGATTTTTATTTCCTTATTATTGTATGTTTTTATAGTGTGAAGCTGTGTTGTGCTAAATGTGCCTTTAAAAGTATACGTGACTTTTGACTTTGATTTCATTTTGCAAAATAATTTTTATACATTTAGGAGGGTCTTCAGTCTGCATAAACAAACTGAAAATATGACAGGAAGAAAAAAAATCCATGATGTTCCATCAGCACTTAGCTTAGCCCACACTCAACTCCACGTAGTTCTCCCCAGCTACTGTATGCTGATAGCTGTACTTAGCTTTAAAGATGTACTGGGTTAGCCAAAAATAGTTTAAAGTTAGCAGCTAACCTGGCAATTTTAAGCTATTAGTGAGGCCTAGGTTAACCGGTTGTCATGCAGTGGAGCAAAATGAGAGGAATCTAAGTGCAGATTAGTGACCGCAATGTTAGACGAAAGCATGGTCAAAAAGCGGAAGCAAGGATCAAAAAAGCTGCCCGGGCTCCCGGAGGCGAAGACTGGAATCCACTCAGCCAAATCCATGAGCTCTTGGGTGGAGGGGAGCTCCTGGGAGACTAGTTCGTCCTGAAGCACTCCTGACAGGCCCTCGAAGAACCAGTCACACAATGCTTGATTGATCCATTTCTCTAAGGAGATGCATCCTCAAAATTGCAGCAAGGATTATGGGCATTCCAGAGCAGAATGCTCCACTCCAGTGCCCATCCCAAGAGAAGGGTGATCACGTAGGCTACCTTGGAGTCTGTGGAGGTCTGCAGCTCAAAGATCAACAAGCACTGACATAGGTAGGGGTAGGTTCTGCCCTGAACAGGAGAGAGTTGGAGTTGTCAGAACCGGGTCGTGACGTCAGCGATTGCTTGTCTGGTGATCAGCAGCTCCTGCTCCTGTGCTTCGAAAAGACTGCCTTGGCTCTCCAGAGCAGATCTTATGCGGTTAAACTCTGCTGGATTCATTTCACTGGCTAGATTAGTCTGTTATGGGGCAGAGTAGAACGAGAGGAATCCAAGTGCAGATGCCACGTTGGACAAAAGTTGGAGGTGAGGCTAAAAAGAGGTGAAAAATGAGAAAATGAGAAAACAGAGCGAACTTGGCAACATGAAAGCTAGGAAACAAAAATTTGAGAATTGAGGTGAGAAAGGCACCTAATAATCCAGCACTGAAGCAGAGCGCAGTGCATGCTTAAGTCCTAGAGTAATCAGCATTGAATGCGAGACTGGTGTGCAGACGGGGTGGAAACGGCGGCATGGGAAAGGACACATGACAGGTTAGGTAAAACATGAGCATGTGGGGAAAGTGATAGCCATAAAAAAAAGAAGACAACACGTAACATTTTTTTTTTTTTTTACCTTTATGCTATGTATAAAAAACTATAGTGTGTTGCAGTTATGAAATCAATGAACTGCAATAGAGAGAATGACATTTCAGCATGCAACAAAAACATTTTAAACTTGACGGTTGAAGGTTAAAGGCTACTTTCAACCAAAAATACTCAGTTATGAAAATATACAATTTCATAAATACGATCTTAAATTATCCACCTGCCATGTGCAGTGAGCTGTCAACCTGAATTAAAAATGGACTATAAATAGTGTACTTTAAAGTGTACCCTTCCTGTTTCCTGGGAAGTCTACATCTCAGGGAACTACTTGCCGATCGGAATGCAGCACTCCTAACCAACAGGCTGGGTTGCTAGTTGCACAATGAACGGTGTTTCAAATTTCCTCTCCGCCGTAAACGCTATATTCAAAGCAAAGTCAGCATGCTTTTTCATTCAAATGCGAGAGCGGTGGGTTTCCTTCCTCTGCGCTCGGTAATGTGCAGTTACAAGATAACCATAATCCTCATACAGTATTTAAAAAACTAAACTAAAATAAAAAAGAAATTAATGAACTAAAATAAAGTATTTAATTTAAATTTATTTTATTTATTTATTTTTATTTATTATTTATTTTCCAAAGCCATAGGGGAGCCGCAGCAGAGGGATGAAAGAGCCAAATGCAGTTCCAGGGCCCAGTCATCTTAAGTTCTTAGTGGGCTAGGTCAGTCATAAGCAGTTACAAGTTAGCAGCTAATGGATAAAGGCTCACTAAAGGTTAAGTTTTCTGTTAGCAACTAGCAGTTAACTACTCATGATATTTTTCTTATGCATTTTCAGCTCTTTGTGTTCTAGCCTTTACATTACAAAATATTAAGGATGTCATATTGAATTAATGATGCTACATATGATGATGCTATAATGATGCCTGAACATGAATAGGAAATGCTTGAAAAGGTCCTGCATTCTGATTGTCTTGGACACTAACTAACACTGGCAGAGCATGTTTGAAAAATGAATGGTTTTTCAGAGAAAAAAAAAACAGTGATTATTTATATATAATACGTTAATGTATTATCAGCTAGGCATACATACCTTCATCTAAATTAATTGATTTGTTGTGGTCAGAGAAAAGGGGGAGCCAGAGCTGATCTGGGGTGTGAGGTGTGTGAGAGAATACACCTTGGATGTAACACCAGTCTCTCTCTCTCTCTCTCACACACACACACACACACACACACACACATTTTGTCTTGTACAATTTTTTTTAACTTAAGCATATGTAATATGTTTATGTCACTTTTTAAAATTTTAACATATGTAAAAGTCAACATATGAGGACTGCCCAGCCAAAATCTATTCAATTCAGAGCAAAAAAGATTTTATATTTTAATGGTGCATTTTTTTTAATAAAAAAAGTAAAGTATTTGAGCATTGATTTAAACCTTGTTTGCTATATGTTATCATAATGTCTTTCAGCAGAAAGCAATGTAAGTATTTATCTAAGACTAGATGTTCATTTAAATCTAGATAAATATTAAACATTTTTTAACAACCATCTTTTAGTTTTTTTCTGGTTTTCTGGTCATATGCACGATGAACACTATGTAGTTAGCTATGTAATTTTCCAGAAGTAAAATATCCTCTAATATCCACAATTTCCCATTAACACTTCATTTTTTGCCGAGCCAATTTATTTTACGCTTATGTTTTTTTTTTTTTGGAATGGCCTTAACCTGGCCTTAACAAATAACTGAAATAAACATAAGCAGTAAATTAATAAAACCTACCTCAGGTCAACAATTACTGTACCTCTTTTTATATAAATCTTTGCTTAGTCCACATATTGAAACATTTACAGGAGCACTTATCCTCAATTTCCACATTGCAATCTAGTGGCTAATCCATCTCCAGATGTACGGTACAATGCTAGCTATAGTGTAGCAGATGACTGTTTAGCATAGCTTTTGATTTCTTTTACAGTAAAGAAAGGCATTAAATACAAACTTGAGCCATTTCATTTGATATACAATTTAACATATAGTCGAAGGTTGAATTTGGTTTTTACTCTGGCGGCACGGTGGTGTAGTGGTTAGCACTGTCGCCTTGCACCTCCAGGGTCCGGGTTCGATTCTCGTCACCGTTTGCATGTTCTCCCTGTGCTTGCTGGGTTTCATCCGGGTACGCTGGTTTCCTCCCACAATCCAAAGATATGCAGGTTAGGCTAATTGGCGTTCCCAAATTGCCTGTAGTGTGTGTGCCCTGCGATGGATTGGCATCCTGTACCCTGCCTTGTGGCTCCAGGTCCCTGCGACCCTGAATACAGGATAAAGTGGTATAGAAGATGAGTGAGTGAGAGTGGTTTTTACTCCTGCAGAAATTTCTCTGTAACATGAAACTAAATTTGTAATTGTTGCCAAATCTCATAAAATCAGCTATGGACTAACAAAGACAAGTTTTCTGTTCCTTTTTTTCTATTCCTCCTTTAATATAGGAAAAAGGAAACCTATCTCATATCTATTGCAAAATGCTTTTAAAAAAATTCCATTCAAATTCATTTAATCTACCATTTTACTTAATAGAATAGAGACTGATTTTTGATTTTTTTTTTTTTTTTGCTGTAATACTTTTTTTCCCATCATGATCAGGCAACAGATCCAAGATCTCCAATCCAGAAATCCAAATGGGTAAGTAATAATAATAATAATAATAATAATAATAATAGACTATTGTGTTATTTTTTATCTATTGGTGACTAGTCTAAGCAAATAATTTAGGAGGTAATAAATGGTTATTAACTGTGATTTTACGACTTTTTTAATTTAAATTTTAAAGAAATTTATTGTAAATGATTAAAAAATATTTGAACAAGAATACTGTACAATTGTATTTGCCATTTGTATTTGGCTCGAGCCACCCCTCATTTATTCATATTTAGCTTCCGAAGAGCAATACTTTTCTTGCATTTTTAATGTAGTCTTGAGGAATAGTTCTCTAGGCTTTTTGGCTCCCATTTTTGGTAAGTTTTGGTTCTCATTTTTAGTCCAGTCCCTGTACCTGACCAGTTTCAGAGGAATGTTTTGTGTTTGTTAAGGCATGAACCAAGAAACAGGGCAGGTGATGACAGAAGATCAGGTAGATGATTAGTATAATGGTGATGCTAAATGCTATGTGGTTGGAACAGACAAGTGAGGAAATGAAGTTGCTGCTGATCTTGTTACATAAACACCAAATTTTTAAATTGTATTCTTAGTGACTTTGCAGCCTGTCACAGAATAAACATTTGTTCCAATTAATTTAATTACATTTAATTTAACTTGAAGAAATGAGGTGGCTCAATACTTTTGTACAGTACTGAAGATACAATGCATTTAAAAAAAAAGAAGGCAAGGTTAAACTTATTTATTCTAGATTTATTGCATTTAAAGTGAAATATTTACAGCCTTTTTTGTTTTAATTTCGTTTGAATAAATTATTATTACTACATTTCTGGAAGTTGAGTCATGTTGACTGGATCTCTTTCTGGTTAGGACAAAATGTTTCACTATTCATCCAAGTAACTTCTTCAATCCGAGGGAAGTTGGTAGAATTCCACATATTTTTATCTTCCTGGGTCAACGATTCTCCCCTGTCTGAAAAGGCTCATTAGGTGAACAATAGATGAAGTCAGAATATGAGGTATTCATTAGAAAGTAGGGGAGGGATAGAGTTGTTAAGAAGATCAGTAACAGAGGATAGGGAGAATCATCAAGACGTAATGACCAGAGAGAGTGGGGGGAGTTCTTAAGCATGACTTTCCAGGTGGAACTGTGAAGAGATCTTGATCTTCCTGGGGATGGATGAAAAGGAGCATGAAAAATAGGAGACAGGAAAAATAAGACCTACAACTCTGTGTTCAAGATTTGTACATTATCATCCTGAAATGTGTGTACTTTGTCCTTCAGGTAAATTTGTAGTGCTGATTCTTGTCCAGAGATGATGCTCTTTTTGTTCTGGTACATCCTCCTATGTAGAGGTTGTTTAGTCTGCCCAATTTAGAGCTCTGAACATTATTTACTGCACTGTACCGCATATTATTTTGCTTGTTATGTTTCAGTGTCCAGGTGTCTATTTTGTTAAAGTACAGTAGGATATCTCCAGGCCTTGAGAGCTGTCTTAAGATGCTTGTATTCCTTCTTTTTATATGCACTGTTTGTGTATATCAAAAAATCAAAGCTGGTCATGATAGAAACAATCAGAACACCCAGTGCACCACAGGTTATTGCACACAGGCCCAGTAGGCAAAGAGCAGGTCTCCGACCCAGCCTGCAAACTTCCCAGATCAAAATTAGATTGAGCACCCATACACTATATATAGGGGAGATGCCCATGCAGGAAGTCAGTTCTTCCTAAACTACCAAATGTTGATGAAGATGAAGGGGAAGATTGTGGTTTTCTCCTATTCAGTATAGTGCTGTTAAAAATATGCATTCTATTTTCCTATCATGTAAATTTTTTACAAATATTCATTGTATTTAAGTTACATATTTTAACGAACATATTCTAAAACTCTGTGGCAAAACTGATTAATTCTGTATATTACTTCTCCATATATATTCTTTGTGTACCCGATTCTAAGTTATTGATAACCACACCTGTAAAGTCCACTGAATGCCCTGCAGTTTCAATGCATGATTTTTTACATACATTTAAAGACTTGTGTGTTCTGCAATAGGCTACACCACAGTGTGGTTAATTATTCTAAAAATAATGTAAATTATTTATTTTTCTTCACAGGGTATGGAGTCGTCTCTCCAGAATGTCTCATAGGTAAGCATGCACTTGGTTGTTTAATACGTTTTCCATACCACTCTCAGTATGTTAACACATTTAGATGCCATTATGGAGGGGCAAGGGCACCTGTCAAATGCTGTAAATGTGGAGATGTACTTTCTGTAATGACTGATCTGGGTGCTTTACTCTTATCAACAGGGTCAGGTCAGTTGGATGTATGAGGAGTATGAAACAGATGATTTTCTCACAACTAATCTAAGTAGACTCATTTCTTGCCTGCACACACACACACACACACACACACACACACACACACACACCAAAATGTATTAAATTCAGAGCAGAAAGGGTTTTATATTTTAATATATTTAATAATTTATATTTATTATATTTATTTATTTATAAAATAAGTAAAGTATTGATTTAAGCCTTGATTAATTTTCAGCAGAAAGCAACATGTAATACTTATCTATGACTAGATGTTCATTTAAATTAATAGTAGAAGATGATATTAATTTTTAACATCAACCACCTTTTAGTTAAATTTTTTATTTTTTTTTTAAATAGTTTTCTGGTGTTGCATGATGAACACTATGTAGTTTGCTAATTAATTTTCCAGACGTAAAATATACTCTAAATACCCTCTATTTTCCCTTAACACTTCATTTTTTTTTGCCAAACCAATCTATACATCATTTAATGATTGCTAGTGTAACTTGGCCTTAACAATCCATAACTGAAATAAACATCAAATATTTTAGGAAAACCTACCTCAGGTCAATTCTTGCCTTCTTCAGAGGCAAAACAATTACTGTACCTCTTTTATATGAATCCTTGCTTAGTCCACCATATTGAAACATTTACTGAACTGGGCCAGGAGCACTTAAACTCAATTTCCACATTGCAATCTAATGGCTTATTCATCTCCAGATGTACAATGCTAGCTATAGTGTTCTACCTGCCTTTTTGCAGGCAAACTTGAGCCGTTTCATTTGATATAAAATTTAGCACATAGTAAGTGGCTGGAAAGGAGAATTCACATGACAAACTACATATAATTATTTGTATAACAGTTTAATGAACCAACATTTGTAATTATTGCCAAATCTGATAAAAATCAGCCATGGAGTGACAGAGACAAGGCATAAAAAAAGTGAAATAAGGCTAATAAGAAAAGTGAAATAAGACTTAACTTTGAATTCAAACTACATCGAGGACATGTTGCTTTTTTTAATTGTCTTTTTCAGTTCCTTTTTTTCAGTTCCTCCTTTACTACAGGAAAAAGGAAACCTAGCTCATATCTAAAAATGCATTTTTGTTATTTTCCATTTCCATTATTTTTGTTTTGTTTTTTTAAAACTTTTATTGAATTTAACATTTTACTCAATAAAATAAATACTGAAGCTTTCACATTCAGCTGTTAAAGTTAACAGTTAAAGCTGTTTATCCACAAAGACTGGTATTAGACTAACAATACAGGTCGTCTAATATCAAAATCACACATTGCTGATATGGTTAAGTAACATCTTGCAAAGATGATTGGAGAATCTCTGAGGATATTTTTCAGGCATAATTATGATGCCTGCTCCTGAAAACCAAATATTAATTAATATTAATTAACTCCATATTAACAATGCACACACTTTCAAGGAGAAATTTATTTATTTATTTATTTATTTATTTATTTTGAACAAATACTTATTATTTATCCTTTTTTGCTTTAAAGAGGCTATGGAAGAAGGCAAGAGCCTGAAAGGAATTTTGCTGCTAAGTAAGTATCTATTATGCATCTTTTTTAGCATAAAAATTGTATTAACGCACCCCCAATTAAACTTATTTATTGTTTACCTTATTTTAGCTGTCTGATATAATCCAGCTGTAAAAATGCTGTATATAAAATCTGAGTTGTAAAACTTCTTTTGGTTAAATGAGACACAGCACAATGAAAATATTCAAATATCTATGTTTAAAGGCCAAACAACAGTGCAAGTACTGTGTCAGGAACGGCAGGATTCTCAAAAGCCCGCTTTCCATCTCCAAAGAGGTAAGAGTACTTAACATACATTGTTTTATGCTGTACTAGTCCATAATATACTATTACATCACTTACATCACTGTGGGCCTGTTCAAGTATACATCAAGGGTGGACCAATCAACAATCTGACAAGAATAAAAAAAGAGTAAAAAATTTTGAATAAAACATTTTGGGACAAGCTTTTAAAGGAAAATAACCCACTTTTGTTAAGAGCCCTCAATTTTGCACCGGGCCTCATCACAACACTCTGAAGTCGAATGTTCTCATATAATAGCATGGGTCATCATGTCTTATTCATTATACTCTAGCTCAGGGGTTGGCAACGTGCGGCTGCGGAGGCACGTGTGGCTCTTTCATCCCCCTGCTTGCAGCTCCCTGTAGCTTTGAAAAATAAATAATGAGTATTTCATTGAAATTTATTTTATTTTTGTTCATTAGTTTTTTCAAATGTAATTCTAAATTTGAATATTATGGTGATGTAACATTAAAATAAAACATGTTTAATTTATTGCTACTCAAAATATGCATTACAACCACAGATATACGATGCCTGTTTTTTTTGAACGAGTCTTTAACATGACTCAGAAGAATGAGTAGTCTCAGAGAGCATCTTCTACTGGGCGCACATGCGCAAAGCATCGCAAAACCTCCATACTGTAGGTTGTGTACAGGAAACAGAAATGAGTCTTGGTCCGAATAATTTGTTCTTTTGCCACATGACTCCCATAGACACTATGCAGTGCATTACATAGGAATTGTTCGTTCTTTTGTCACGTAATTTCATAGACACTAATAAACGTAAAAGAACGAACGACTCAGACCAGAAGATATGAAAGGTGAGCTGCTCATTCTGTTTATCATAATATGTCCTTAGCTGCACTGTAATATTTTTATTATTAGAACTATAGACATGTCTACTATATATAGACATGTTGGGGGTCTGTTTATTGAAAATGTAACATTTTATTTTATTTCTGATCAAAAGAATAAAATGAACTAAATGACTCAAAAAAGATTCATTAAGTTTGATGAAAGAGATTCAAAGAACTGAGTCACTAAAACGATCCAAACTTCCCATCACTAGTGCTTTCAGGAACTTTTCGAGCCCTGAGCTGCGTTCTATTCCAAAGTGTACTTTATAGGGTGCTCCCTATCCCTGCTCCGTTTGCAGTGAATTGGTGAAGGGAACTTCCCTCGATAAAACTCTGAACACTCTGAGAAGTCACCAGCGCTGACATCACTTCCTCCGTATTTTTGATAATAATAATAATTGATTAAAGATGTACGGACTTATTTTTTTTACAGATTACTAGCCTATATAATATTAATGATTTCTTGATTTAATTAAAGTTTAAACAATTGTCTCTTATTAATATGATGTAGTCATATTAATTAATTAATTAATAATCCGTTGATAATAATGATAATAAATATATTAATCTTTTTTCAAACTCAGTTTTTTTTGACAGCTGACTGCACACTCATGTACATTGATTTCATAAATGCAACACACCATAGTTTTGAATACATAGCATAAAGGTAAAAGACAATATATGCAGTGTTCTTTTTAGCTCCCAGTGTTTTCTATCTGCCAATTGTGCCAAATTCTTCTGAAGCACTTAAATCAATCCACAGTTGTCTGTATGACATCAAACTCTGG
>JAQQZS010000003.1:9314506-9325677 GCA_030068045.1 Platyallabes tihoni
AACTTAAATATCCTACTGGCCAGGTGTCGCTCGTTTCCTTTGATTGTCGGTGCTGCGGGGTTGCCTAGCAACCGCCCGACGCATGTGTGGCCGTGTTACATTCCGTATCCAAAACTGAACCCACAAGCACTATTTTTACCATAAAATAGCATACAATACATGTCACAGTGGAGTGACATCACAGACCAACCTACGACAGTCAAAATGGATGCTTACTAACAGACAAAAACATTAAATGCTTAAAAGATAAATAAATGCTTAGTGCTTAACTGATGAATAGAATAAAATAGAAAATAATCACAATAAAACAAATAAACACAACAACAAATTCATAACTGATACAATATACAATATGGCACTTACATAGGGTGTATAGCACACCTAATACCTCTATACACTTTAAAAGGTGCACATAACTCAGAAAACTATTATCTTTCAGAACGATCTCAATGCCATTGTACAAAACCTTGATCATGGCTATAAAGTCTGGGTTCAACTCAAAATTCTTAAATTTTGTCCACAAATTTTCCATTCTACACATTCATTCAACATTCAATAATGTCAGCCCCAACAGTCTGGAGATGTCCAAATGTCACATATTAGGTGTACAGTACATTGTCAAAGAACGATTTGGCAGGTAGTTCATCTGGTTAAAGTGAATGATCCATTAGTTTCCCCAGTGTTGATAATACAGCTTTTTAAAGCATCTTACAATCTATGCATATCAACAAGACCAGGCACCAGTTACTCATGTGAGTAAAGTCGTCTTTCTTTGTTAGCAGGGTCAGAACAGCACTATAGCTATTTAATGAGTCAGCCTTCCTTCAGACTGACCTACAGCACATCTAACAAGTTGAAAGCAGTCTCTAGCTCCTCCAGTGTCAGCTCTATGTTAAGCTCGCTTGGTTAGTAAAAGCTGACCATTTGCTTTCCAAATTTGAGTTGATTAAGATGTGAAATCTCATGATTCGTTTCGCAAAGCATGTGTAAGCCATTTCTGTCAATTTCTTTGCTCAAGATCAAAGAAGGCATCCATCTCTGTTTATGCTTTTAAAACACAAGTGGCCCTGATCATTAAACCTGTATGATTTTCTCTTCCTCTGTTAGAGCCTCAAACTGGCCTTTGTGGACTCTGCTTACTCTTGGAGTTCCACTACTACTGCAGGATTTTCATAAATAGGGAAAGTAGTTACGTGTACTAAGAGAGTTCATTTGCAATTGGCTTGAATTTTATAAAAGTCACCATATAATTTTCTTGGCTGGAGTAATGAAACAAGTATCAGTAAAAGTGAAATCCTGTATCAAAGCCCCACATTGTACAATTTCTTTCTTTGTCTAGAGGTTTAAGAAAGATAATAAACAAAGATTTTAGCTAAAATAACACACTAAAGAAGAAGGTTTGTATAACATATAAACATTAACACTGAGTTCCACAATAGTAAATCTAACTATAAACAATGAAAATGCACATGAATAAATAAATTCACCATTGTAACTGATGGTAAATCTTGATAGAAGCTAAAGGAGTTCAAGAGTAACTGCATGTGCAGATAATGTACTCCCCTCCTTCCTCCTGGCATGTGGTATTTTCCTATAAATACATGAGCTGTCATCTGTTATTTGTTTCAGGGTTGTTTCCTGAGCTGGTAGAATACATTGGTTTGTGATTAGAAACATAAAAGAAATCTGAAACTTATCTAAGCAGCAAAAGTGTTCATTTGCATTTGCATTAGCTCTGATGTGAGCTGTTGATTTGATGTGGCGTAGATTTCTGAGGAGAACCACAAGTTATGTAAGTATAATAAGAATTGTCTTTATTTTTCTTTTGCCTGGAACATTTTGCCCAGTTTATATATAACGTCATGTTATATACTGTATAAAGCGCAATGTTATTGCTTGCAACTATGGTTGGCAACTTACTTAAATCATACATTTCAAGACAAAATACAACTCGCACAACAAAAATTAGAATGGCAGAAGACTATATTTATATTATGACAAATGCAATTTAGAACTGTATATTGTCTTCTTGTGCATATACAATAATAATTTATACATTATAAAACACAAACTATTTGTATTGCTTGCTTGGAATTAATTTTTCAAGACTTTAATTTAAATGAGGAAAAAATTAATGCTACGTCTAATTAATGCAACGACCCCCTGACAATCAATTTGATTAACTAGGGTGGTTTTGTCATCAGAATTAAAAATGTCAAATATTGCTTAATAATCAAGAGTCTTTAAACACCGAACTGAATTAGAACCACCAGACACTATACAGAGGAGCACAAAATATTCACACCACATTATCTCTCCCATTCTGATAGTTATTCAGAGACCCAGTACTCAATTTTATTTAATCAGTAAGACCACATAAGAGACCTAATATGTCTATTACATGTTTATTAAATGTCTTTAATTATGTTTAAACTCTGTTGGTCAGTGGTTCTCGCTGATCATCTCGCTGATCACCGCACAAACAAACCTGTCTTCATAGAGGTCCCTGCAAAAAAACAAATCTGTAGGTAACATCAAACAGATAGTATTTGGACTGTTATGAGCAAAAAAACATAATCTGTGCTCTCAATTTAGTAATCTGTGTGCACACTTTATTAACCCATGCCTTAAGCTTATAAATCAATGTACATGTTTTTCTTTGTTGTTTTCCGTACTTGAAGATTCTGTGTGAGGGACAGTCGAGCCCAGTTTTAATTGTAGACTGCACAGACTGTTGGATTCAAGTTAATAACAGTACACAAGTCTCCACAGTTATATAGAATATTGATAGGATGTAATTGTTTTCAAATTTCAAAAGAGAAAGTGTGTACTAAAGAGTATACTAAAGAGTTTACTATTGTATACAAAGATTACACATAAGCAACACAAATTAGACTACTACTGTGGTGGAAAATAATTAATTCTCATATTGTAAAAACTCTTATTTGTCAATCATGTGTGTTTCAAAAAGAAAAACAGGACTATTAGCCATATTCTTTTACATATTTGAATACAAACACTAAGGATTTTGCTCCCTCAACAAATAAACACATTGGGGTCTTTGTAGATCTCTATGAATTATGATTCATAAAAATATTATAAAGCTTAGAAAATCCTGGAAAACTTCATTGTAATCTCAATAACATTATATCATTTCCATTTTAGTCTCAGCAGTTCTGTTTATCTGCATTCATTTTGGCCCAAGAACATGAAAAGGTTGCTTCTACTGGATATAATAATTTATGGTACAGTGCATTTAAACTTAAATACTGTTTATGTAAAGCATAGCTTTAGTGTGTTATGAACAGCAACTAACATACCAATTTTCTCACACAGGCATCCTGTTTAACAACACATGGACCTGGGAAGTAAAAATGCCACACAGCGTTTATGGCATAGAAAATTCCTGCCTTTTTATACCATGTAAATTCTCCTATACATCCAATCCACCTACAAACTCTTATCGGATAGTATGGTATCTGTATGATAAATGGAGATATCCTCTAGTGTTTGACGATCAGTACCCTAGTTCAGTGATTGAAAGGTACAGAGGAAAAACCAGCTTAATTAATAAAAAGTCATATAGGGACTGCAGTTTACTGATTAAGGGCCTTAGTCTTTGCCAAAATGGAGACAGAATATATCCTTGGATCGACCCGGAAAATATTGGAAGGTATACTCACAGATTCTTTGATGTCACTACTCTAATTCATGTTAAGTGTAAGTATTACATTCATGTTCATTATATACATGTTCATTAATTTTCAATAAAGTTGACAGTTAAAAAAAATTATTATTATCTTTTTTTTAGCAAAATCATTTGCAACTGCACCAAAGCCTTAAGTTAACATATTTGGAGGTTATAAAATTGGGCAAAGCATTACAGTTCAATGTAAAACAAATTACGCCTGTCCTGACGACGGCCCTCCCTCATTAAGTTTGAGTGGGATACAAAAAAAAAATTACAATTTGGAACGCAGCTTCACTGATGATGGCAGCTGGACAATCACGCTAACACATTATGGGGTTGTCGAGTCTGAAACACTAGAAGTTAAATGTTCTCTTACACACAGTAGTGGCCTCTCAGCATCGACTACCAAAATATATAATGCAGCATGTAAGTTATATTTTTACAATGTGTATTTCTGAATGCAATTTGTTGTCCATTAAAAGCTCAGTCTCAAAGTACTAATTTTTATAAAATTCTATTAATTAATTTACAAATCAACAAATGAATCATTCAATTAATTAACGTATTAATTAATTATATATTTATGCATGTATTTATTTATTTATTAATAAGTAAGACCTGATGAATGAACATGGTTAATTAAAAAAAAAACATAAATGTACAGCTTAAAAAATATTAAATGGATTTTTCATTGTATATATTTCATTCTGCTGTCTCTGTCTATTTCTTTCTTTTTGTGAACTATACATCACAGTGAACTAAAGTGATTCTGCATCAGGAGATGGCCACTAGCAGTAAGTACTGTATATATGTACATATATTATTGATATGAGCAATTCTATTTATAATTGTTTAAGACCTACCACAAATACTCCAAACAGCTGTTTGCATCAAGTGCATTTTAAAGTTGTGCTTACTTTGTCTTTTTATCCTACACTTCTATAGCATTAGGATGAGGATGATTACACCAATATTGCAGCTTTCAAGATGCATAGAAAAATTTAACAATGACAAGAGAGTCTATGCAGAACAAGTGAAATAAATGTTAGCATTTTTAAAGAATGTTTTCATTATTCAGTTTGTAAACTATGTTATGGGAAAACGAGATTTCATTGCGTGCATTTGATTAAATCCTTTCCTTTAACTGTCTATTCTGCAATACAGTATATACATAGATTGTTTTCATAACAATGTTAAGTTTTTTTTTTCAGAAAAAAAAGTTTAGCACTGTCATTAAGAATTATTTTTGTTTGTTGTTGTAAAACTATAGTTATAAAAAAAACTGTGTAGCTCTACATCGTACTTTAAAATATCAGCAGCACTATTTTAGTTACCCATTAATACCAAAATATATGCCAATTTTAGTTATCTATCAATACCTACAGTATATAATCTATTATAACAATAAATTATAATACTATTGTTTGTACAGATTCGGTAAAACCCTTTGAATCTGGGAAATGATCTTTCACATGAACTCTATACATTTTTTAATCATGTTAATTGAGTATTCCCTAAGGAGTCATATTCAGTGCTAACTGTCATGTAAGCTTAATTCTTCACTGAATCTATAGCCACATAATTGTTATGCCTTTAGTGTGCTAATTTAAATGTGCTGTTGTTGTTTTTTCATTTAAAGATAATTTTTTAATGAAAATTAAT
Source organism: Platyallabes tihoni (assembly GCA_030068045.1). Taxonomy (NCBI): domain Eukaryota; kingdom Metazoa; phylum Chordata; class Actinopteri; order Siluriformes; family Clariidae; genus Platyallabes; species Platyallabes tihoni. The sequence continues at coordinate 9,319,860 of JAQQZS010000003.1, forward strand.
ATCTATATTCATGTCTATATAATGTGCCATTATGACATTATTTATAACTAAGTCATTATGTACAGTTTTTAAAGACTACATTAAAGGAACGACATTATGACATAACAAAAATGGTTGGACATAATTACTACATTTGTTAGCAGTTTAAAAGTAAAAGAATCACCTTTCAACCTTACTGTATGCATCGTACAGTATGTTTACCATTATGCATCTTTGGTGATTGCTTTTGGTGTTTATCTATATGTCTTAATAAATTTGGTACTTTACAAACACTATACACACACCACAAAAATAGCAATCATTTTAATACTGATGAATAAAGTCTTTTATAAATACTTTATCCAAATGTACACAATCCTTAAGTAATTTAGTAAAAGTCACCATTTTAGTAATTTAGATATTTGGTATTATAGTCTATACTGTACTACAGTCATGTTACACCTCAAAACTGTTGATTTTCCAAAACAGTTGGCCAGCATGTTAATAAATTTAGTCTTAATTTCTATAACAACCTGACTGTAACAACAGTTTAGTCTTTAAATAGAAATGTTGAGTTAGCATTAACTGAAAAGTCCCGAAGTATTTTATTATTATTAAGTACATTATACAGTATCTGATGATACACCGATCAGCTACAACATATAAAATTTATTATTAATAATATATACGTAAGTAAACTGGTGACAGGATCATGGCCACCCAGGACCTGAAATTAACTTTTTTACGTACTGGCCAGGTTGGTGTGTAAATGAAAAAAAAAACGAAAAGAAAAAAAAACAGCATATTTTAACCGGCCAAAATAATAAATAGAATTTTTGTGTTACATACACATTCCTTTCTGTACTATAGCCAGCCTCTTTAAACACCATCATCTCAAAACCGCCAATTCTCACCGTTCATACTGTATGTTTTTTGCTGCTGTGTCATCCTTTTCTTACCATTTGAGTGTGCTTTCATTCTGAAGGTTGGTGCTCCCAAGAAGGGCTTGGGGCCCAGGTTGTTTACAACTGCAAGAGTCGCGTTGAGAAGCCTGCTGCCCATGCAGGACCACTCTGCCACCATGCATGCCATCATCACTTACCAGCCGAGTGTCCACATATCAGCAGGGTACTGCCGCTGAATTTGTTCTTTTACCCACACAGAGAATAAAATAAATATTGAACAGGTCCATAAAGTGGTATATATACTAGGGTATGTCTTCATCATTGACTGAAAGGTTGAAGTCAAAAATAAGCTGAACAGCTTTAAGTAAAACATTGATATTATTCTTTCAGATTCAAGTCCCCAAGATACTATCTGTCTCTTTTTCTGTATGACATAACTCTCTGCCCAACTAAAAATATATATATATATATATCTTGTTCAGTGTTTACACTAAGTTGTACTACTTTTGTAGTAAGATAATCAGAGAGAGAGAGAGAATCATAGATTAGAATTTAAAAATAGATCTGATAAAGATTAGGTTTTTTCTTAAACAACTCAGTGCATTAAAATTCACTTATACAGTACCACTTCAGAGCTGTGCTGAAAATACGAAGTAATCCCATTAAAAATGTTTAGTTTAGCTGTTCTGATTTATATCTATTTAAGCAGGTGTTTGGTTACATTGAGCAAGTACCTTATTAGTAGTTTATTTTAAAGTAGATTATTAAATCTGGCACACTGTTTATAACATCGCTTTTGCTCAACATTTTGATTTCAGTTATGGTGCAGGTTAAACTTCAGGAAGATATCTAAGTACTGCAAAAGTTTAATGAAATTATGTCCAGCCTTTTTTGCCAGTTAAAATTATGTTGTAATAGACTTTTTATTGCGATGATGCTGGTTGCATTTAAGTGTATAGCTCTTTCTGTTCTCTTCTGTTGGCTCTCTGTTCGGGTATTTTACATGCCCTCACCTCGGACTACATGCATACATGTATGTATTTCTTTTTGAAGAAACAGATATAGCCCTACAGTACATACAGATAGCCCTAAGTAGATTTACTACACAAACAGAAATCATTTGGTGCTTGCTAGATGTTAATTTCTGTATATGTGGGCACCCAAAGCCCATCTACGTATGCCTACAGGGACCAAGATCCAGCCCGTCCAGTTTTATAAATATGTATAAAACAAAATTCTCTGACAGGATAATTCATATCGTATTTATTATCAGAAAGGATAATAGAAAGAAACCTTGAGAGGAACCCAACACAACAGGTAACTCATCCTCATTTGTGTGATATCAGATATCAGGGATTAATTTGTTAGGAGACTGGAAGTTCAGTTTAACAGAAGAGGTGTTTAAGTTAATATGGTCTCCACTTTTATTTTGGATCTGCATATTTACCTAAGACAAATCTAATCTTAAAAAGGCTTGGCTAAATAAATAGGTTTTCAGCCTAGACTTAAACACTGAGGCTGTGTCTGAGTTCCGAACATTAATTGGATAAATATTGGACATTATTGCATAACTTTTGGGCTTTGTAAATGTTCTTCCCCCTGCTGTAGTTTTTATAATAAGAGGAACAAGCAGCCTGCATTCTTTGTTTGAAATAGACATTGCCAATCATAAAACACTAGAAGTTCACTCAGGGACTGTGGCGTGAGACCATTTAGTGCTTTAGAGGTTAGTAGTAGTGTTTTAATATCAATAAGAAATTTTACTTGTAGTCAACGCAGTATAGATAAGATAGGGGTGATGTGATCTTCTGGTTCTAGTGAGGACTCTGGCTGCTGCATTCTGGACTAACTGTAGCTTGTTTATTCACCTAGTTGAACATCCAGACAGTAAGGTGTTACAATAATCAACCCAAAAGTGACAAAAACATGAACAAATATTTTCTGTCAATAAATGTGACAATATATTTCTAATCCTGGCAATATTTTAAGATGAAATAATGCTATTCTAGTTATGTTATCTACACAAGCTTCAAATGAAAGACTCGAATTTATAATTACACCAATGTCATTTACTGCCACACATGATGAAAGAGAAAGGCATCAAAAGTTACTGTGTGATCAGCAAACTTACTTCTAGCTGTTTGTGGTCCTAGTACAAGAACTTCTGTGTTGTCAGAATTAAGCAATAGAAACTTAATTACTGTAGCATCCAATGTATAATGCCCTGCACACATTTCTCCACTGTACAATCACTGTACTGATTGTGAAATATGTAATTTTTTTAAAAACAGTTTTATTAACAAAATTTAAGCTTAATTAGATCAATTTAGATTATATCAATTGATCCTTTCCATAGCTTTTGTCTATGGAGGATTATGAGAGTATAATAAAAATCTACATAAATATTAGTAATGAAATAATTGAACTTAATAGTATTGTAGTTTTGTATGACTACGCTCCGGTCTCTCTCTCTCTCTCTCTGGCAGATCCGTGTGGACAGCTCAACCTTTTATGTCCCCGCATTCAAAGCACCTCAGCTGCTCTGTGGTAGCAAAAGCAGTGTAGCTGTCCTCTCCCACTTCACACTTAAAATTTAGATTAAGTGTACTTGATTATTTAAAACCATTAAAATTGTTGGCAGAGGGTCAGTATGTGTCCCATGTTGGAGCTCTTGCACCCAAGCGGGATAGCTCTCATACTTTCCGAACTTTCGAAGCAGGCCCGATCTTTTTAATGTATGGGGGCATGATAGATATCACCACTCATGTCGAAGGGGCAGACAGAGGGGTAACTTGGACCACAGATCCTCTCACACATATTCCACTCAGTGTACTCACAAGGTTTATCCTGCTCAGAAACACCACCACCGTTTTGTTCATTTGGGTTCATTTGGGAGGCAGAGATGATGTTCTCACACCCTACCTGCTCTTCCACCGGCTAGCAGAACCTCCTCCTCTTGACTCCATCCTTTGGAACACACGTGACGCCACGTTGAAGAGACAGAGTCTCGTCACCGCCCTCAGAGGCTATGGTGCCCCACTCACTTTTAACTTTTCACTAATAACTTTCACTAGTAAAGAATAAAGTGAGGAAAAAAGCAGGCAGTCTTTCAAAACTTGGCAAAACACCAAACAACCTTCCACATACTCTTCTCACACCCAGCACAAGCACAGAGAGAGAGAGAGAGCGAGAGAGATAGAAAACAACTATAAACTCAATCACTGACGTACGGCCCAAAGTATTCTGTTATTAAGTACACTTATGAACTGCTTAAACATTTAGTCAAACATCATATTTATGACCCATCATAAGTCATGACCTGGGTTTCGATGACACAGGCTGTTTCTCCTGATTACTCCCCTCCAGATTTCCCATTCATTCGCCACATGGAGTCTGTGGGCAGGATCCTGTGAGCAGGACCTTTTCTTGAAGAAGGCTGAGTACTCTACACTGCTGCTGGGCACAACAATAAGAGTTTTCCTTTCTGCAACTCAGAGGTGATTCTCTTGTCTACCGGGACAAACTCAAACAGGGCCGCAGTCAGATGGACACTTGTGATTATCCCCATACCCGTGAGCTCAGTCTCCCTTACCCCAGTGAAATTATGTTCCACAATCTGCAAATACTGCAAACACAGTACATTTCCATAATCTTAGCATGTGAATTTGCATTTGGTTATTTTTTGGGGAACTAAGCAATACCATTCTAGGAAAGGTCTCTGTCTCTGTATAATCTGCTTTTGTAACCAAAACTATTCTTCCCAGGATGTTACACAGTGTTTTTTATGTAGCAACCTAAATATAACATACACAGAAAGTTTTCTAATGGTTAGTTTTAGTTTTTTTTTTTTTTTACCCTAAAAAAATAATCTTTTAAGTTTTATTATTATTATTATTATTATTTTTAATTTACATAACCTACATAGAAACTACACAAAAAATTCTATACCATTTATTTCTTTAAAATATTTATTTACATTAGTACAAACCTTGTATACATGATTATACAATTTCTTTATATACAGACATTGATTTCACTGTCTAGTCTGTATATAAAGAAATTGGATAATCATGTATTCAGGCTGTTATAGGCTCAATATCTAATTAATTAAGGCTAATTAAGTTGATTAAAACAACCAAATGTTTAAAATGTGTTTTTGAATTTCCACACAGTAGTTACTATATTAAAGTTCTTACATTTATTTACCATATTGATTTTATTACTTGCAATCTATTTTATATTGATGGGAGCAAAATGCCTCAGCCTTTACCAATTTACATGATTGCAGGACAGTCTATTTAAATTTCACTTTTAGAAGATATGTAGCCAACAGTTAAAGAGAGAAGAAAGGACGAAAAAGAAAATCAATTGGACAGAAGAGCAGTGTTTACTTTTAGCTTTACATTCAGTGCTTGAAGAATATTTCTTCTTTCAGCCATTTTGATCTCTGCTAGAAACTCTAAACCTCTTAAAAGTCCTTCTCTCTACTTTTAACAATTTTTACCTTGGGGCTGTTTTAGGGATAAAATGATTCATGAATCATTTTTATCTTTACTAAGATTTAAAAAAAGAATATTTTCATAGAATTTCATCACTAGGCTTAAGAAGCTTTGTGAATACTGGGTCCAGGATTTTAGAAATATCCTAATTTGATAGTAAACTTTTCCACAATTTTAGTTTAAAAAAAAAAGAAGTGAAATCAGTAATTAAATGTAGCCCATTCCTCATAACATCAGTTTTCCCACTTAAAAACCAAGGGCAGTATTTAAACAATACAAACTAATTTCAAATAGAGTTCAACATTTAACTTCAAATTAAATTAAGCAAAAAGCTACATTTTCCCAATGCAACCATGGGGGGGGGGGCGCAATCCAGTGTCTTCTTGTGCCAGTCCCAAGTCTGGATAAATGCAGAGGGTTGTGTCAGGAAGGGCA
>JAQQZS010000003.1:9325777-9337806 GCA_030068045.1 Platyallabes tihoni
TTGGAGAATATTTCTTCCTTCCACCATTTTGTCCTCTGCTACAGAAACTCTTAAGCCTCTTAAAAGTCCTCCTCTCTGCTCTTAAGAATTTTTACCTTAGGATCTGTTTTTAGGGATAAGATGTTTTGTGAATCATTTTTATCTTTTCTAAGATTTAGTCCTAAATTTAAGGCGAAATTCTAAGAAAATGTCATAACTCTAAGAATTTTCTTAGAATTTCATCACTAGTAGCAACTTTTAGGCTTAAGAAGCCTTGTGAATACGGGCCCAAATTTCTCTATTTTGTTTTAAAGTTTCACAGCAAACACAGAATGTTCCCATAATTTCCATAATGTAAGCATGTGGTTCGCATTTTTTTTTTTTTTTTTGAAGACCAAGCAATAACATTCTGGGAAAGATCTCTGTATGTTCTGCTTTTGTAACCAAAACCATCCTTCCCAGAATGTTACACAGAGTGTTTCTGTAGCAACCTAAATATAACATACAGAGAAGTTTTTCTAATGGTTAGCTTTAGGGGATTTTTTGGACACACACAAAAAATTCCAGAATGTTGTATGGAGTATTTTATTATTATTATTGTTTTTTACATAACCTACATAGAAGCTACACAAAAATTGTCTAGTACTTATTTCTATAAACTTAAACTTTCCTTAGAAATTGAGCTTACTGTATCACAAGCCTCACTGCAACTAAAATAACCAGTGGATACATTCTGTATAGCCTAAAGAGAACTTATACTAAATGTTCTCTAGTGGTTACAGTTAATCTCTGACAACAATGAGAAGGACTATCTAGAGGAAATTAAAAACCTGTGGAGCTGGTGTTAGAGAACAACCTTGTCCTAAACGACAATGGTTGATGGTAGAGTCGATGGTAAACTTTAGCACAAAGCAGGAGAGGAACTAATGAAATCATGAAATCCTGGCAGTGTCTCTACTGTACCACCTTAGATGCCTGAAAGACTTTAGACTGCACTCCAAGGTGCTAAGGAACCTTAACACCTGCACCACACTGTACCAAGCACCCTGATGGGAAACATCACAATCTGGGAACAACATGGAGCATGATAGAAACGGTTAATGGAGGGTGGTGTGATTAGCTAAGTACACCCGCCCTTGGCAGACTGACCTACACACTACATGGAATGTTGGACCAACGACCCAAAATTAGACGGTTCGCTCTGGTGCAGTCACAAAAGCGCTTCTCCTCACTGAAGGCAAACACAGAAAGACTGAGGAGGAGCTTCTTCAGGCTCTAAACAGAGACAACACCCTGCAGTTTCTTTCTGCAGGCCATTCAAGCCCTCAACCAGAACACCACAAAGGATTAAACTGATTGAATAAGGTTTTTAATCTGATTTGGTTGTTCGCACACAATAAACAAACACATACTACCCCTTTTCCCCAGCCGGGATTGCCGTTGCAGTACTGAAAGAGCGACGGCCGACATTGGCTGGGAGCATGTTTGACTCCCATCTGCGGCCGCACCCAAGCTGGCCCTGCTCTACGTCATTGCTCACCAGCCTTGTGCCCACATGCTGGGCACTGCCACCAGATCTGCACATGCACGCATTAATTGTTTTCCTTTCATTTTTTTTCCTTCCTTTATAAACCCTTTTACTTCCCCTTTTTACAAAATAAATTTTACCTGTTTTCCATAAGACCTCGCCTCGTGTTTGTGGTGCCACCCATGCGTCAAACCCGTTAAACAGTTTACACTTTCATTTCGTAAATGTTCCTTTGTAATTTCTATTTTAATTCTACTTTTCTACTTAATTTTCTGTTTAAATTTTTATTGCAAATTATCTTTAGTTTAATAGTTTTTTTCTTGTGTGATATTTTTTTGTTGTGCAAATTCTGTAAATGGATCTCATTATATTAGGCTCATACTGTACATAATTATAATTAATTGTAGGCATATTTATGGTTATGAATAGTTTATTTAAAATATTGTTTGAAATGTCGTTGTTGAGGTGTCAGGGGTGCAATGCAGTTAACATCACTCAATACAAAAATGCTTCCATATAAACCACAGTTCATTCATATTACTGTAAATATATAGCTACTGCACTATATACAGTATATTAACTGATAACTGAATAATTTTTTTCCTACGTCTAAAATACTAAGCCATCTTAGTGTTTGCTAGTATGTGCTGTGTTAAACACAACAATTTCAGCATCTAGTATGATGTGTACCACATTGCATGGAGAATATCAGAAGAGTTCGGTGTCTCTCCAGGTCACCGCCATTTCTCACTAAATAAAAAATATATATAAACACACACACACACACACACACACACACACACAAAAGCTAATGCTGCCAGAAGGTTCCCAAACCAACTGAATTCTGTCCCAGATTTATTTATTTATTTTACTTATTTATTTATTCCTTTGTTTGTTTGCTTTATGATTCATTGCCATGTGATGCTTCCTCTCATAATCGCTGTGAAAAGAAATGTTAAAATATTATTATATTATTATATTAATTATTATAATATTATAATAGTATTCTATGTGCATACTTTATTAAGCAATTCTTTAAAAGTATACATTTTTTGTACATGAAGATTGTGAGAAATAATAACTTTTAGCTCAGTTTTAATTGTAGGCATTGACCTCTATTGGATTCAAGTTAATAAGAGTATAGACCCAACAATTGATTAGAGATACACAATACAGTATTTTTCCCTGTATATGATAGTGTTTTTCAAACTTAAATTCTTTTATGTATAGCACAAGACTAGTGTGATAAACTAACCTACAGGTTCTCGCACACAGGCATCACATGGTCTACATAAATATTGCCACATTATACCATGTTATACTGTACCATAGCATTCTTATATTTATCCTATGCACCTCAAAACCCTTAGTGTGGTATCAGTAATTTAACCACAGATAAACTCTGATGTTTGACGATTGGTCAAACAACAAAGGATATCCTAACCTTCAGTGATTAAAAGATACAGACAAATAACCAGCTTATATACAGGGACACAACTGCATGCTGATTAAAGGAACTTTTCCCATGATGGAAACAGAATATATACTTGTATTCACCCAGAAAATGTTGGAAAGAGAACTGATTCTTTTCTGTTACTATTCTAATATGTTAATTGTAAGCGTTACATTCACTTGACATTTATCTATTCACGAATGACTCTTCAGTCCACAATAAGTGAAAACTGAAGAGCACTCAAAAACCTTTTAGAGAGGAGATGGTTTCAGACAGGGGGGTGTTGCAAATCCGGTAAAATGGCAAAATCCAACCCCTGCACACTGATTACTAGGATATTGATGAAATGGCTAAATCCAACTTCTAAATAGCATTAAACTATCAATTAGTCTGCTTTACTAGATTATAAAACCATGCCAAAAGTCAGCTCTGTGAACTTACATACTGTACATACAATGCTCTACTAGATGCTACACCATATATGGTGATGATTACAGAAGTGTGCAGGTTCATAGCTTCTGTATTTATAGGTTGGAAGTTAAAGAAAAAGCATACACTATCTGGTGTGCATGAAAACATTCGAAAATGTGTGAGAAACCTAAAGCTTTTCAGATCCTTTTTCACACACCACAAACCCAGATAATTTGTGGTTTCTCACATTTACACATTCAATGCTGCCCCCAAACTACTAAATAAAGAAGTGTTTATTAAAGTCAGCAGTTTCTTACAGTATTTCTCCTCACACACAAATCACTCACTGATCTCTTTTTAAACAAAATAGTCTCTCTTCCAGGCAAGTTTACACTGAATGGTGCAAGATAAAAAATTATGCAGTTTGACCCTGATGTAAAAAAATGGAGTTAAAAATCTAGTAGAACATTATATTGTCATAATCATTTGGTTACATTAATTACTCTTCTATTTTCACACTGATGCACTCTATGTCTGGGCCTCCGAGTGGCGCAGTGGTAGACTGCTTGCCCTATCATCCGGAGATTGCTGGTTCGGTTCCCGGGTGATACTGTAACCTCTCACAGCCAGAGGTCTAGATCTCCGCCGTTGCCTGTTCCCAAGTGCCGGATGAGAAAGGAGGAGGGTTGGGCGTAGGGCTAGCAACTGCTACGGAAACAACGAAAACACTTGTTGCCCTATGCACCGATCGGTGCAGGTGCCCTTAAGGATAAGCACTCTATGTCTAATGCGCTTGACAAAGCATGACTGTGTTACAGTATATGAGTCATAAGAGGTTTTTATAGTTGACTACAATGTGCAGCTGTGCCGATTTAGATAATTGACTCCAAGTTAGTTTTTTTCAAAATTACCCGTGCATCATTTCTATGTATACTACAGAACAGTTATTGGTCATGATTGGTCATAAGGTGTGCATTATTTTTGTGCAAGAGCATGGATCATTTTGTGCAAGAGCATGGATCATCTACTTTGGTTGTTCATTATTGGTTCTATGGTAATTTCTAAGATGCCGGAAATCTATTTCTAAAAAAAAAAAAAACGTATACAGATAATTTTACTTAATGTACTGATAATGTGATGATAATGATGTTTAATAATTGCTCATTTAACATTAACGATTTAACGATTAACAATTATGAGAGAGGGGGGATTTTGACAGTCCATTATTTTAACCATTCACCAAGTCCCCCCCACCCCCCCCCCCCGCCAAAAAAGAAGAAAAAGGTTCATTATTTAAACCTGAACACCCTGCTTCTCGTTAGTTACTTTCATATTCTTAAAAAGCTTCAACAAAGATCATTGCTTTAAGTCTTTGAAAGTTTGTCTACATCATGTTGCATATTGTGTCTATTTCTGATCATTTATATGACTATAAGGCCTTGTTCACATGGGCATTAAAATCAAGCGTTTTTCTGCCGTTCGTAGCGTCCGGTGAGTGAGCGCAGATCAAGCGCTTTGGGTTTTCTACACATAGGTGTCAGTGAGAGTGTTCATACGGGCTTTGGTGACATGCATTTGTCTGACTGCGCGTTTATACGGCGTCAAAAAATGTTGCATGCTGCTTTTTCTTGCCGTTCAAATCCCAACGAACGCAAGGAAAATGATTCTAGTGCGTTTTCTTCGCGTTCATTTTACGCTTCGGAGGACCGGATATATCCCATGATCCTACATGCTATACATAGGGAAATGCGGAAAAAAAGCAAAATAAAATTTCGGAGGAAGTTGATCCAGCCCAGCTCGTGTGGGAAGTGGAGCTGAGACCATTGAAATGGGACATCCGACATAGAATTAAAACACTTGCGCGGAAATTTTCGCATTTCTTCATAAACCACAAAAAAACTTCTTTTAATCCGACGTTGTGCAGTCAGAGGGTGAACCCAGTAGCGGCGGCGATTTTTTCTCTCCCTACGTCGCCATATTATGAGAATTTTTAAAACAATAAGATTAATGTCTAATATTGAAAAATGGTCCATATTAAAATGAGGCACCTCAAATAAAATGACAAAGGCTTTCATATCCAGTTCCCGACACTGCCTTCACAGGTTAACACACAAACTACAGTACAATTTGGGCTGCAGGCTGGCGTTAGAAGCCAAACGAACGCCAGTGTAGAAGTCAATTGAGCAGCACTACAAAACACAACATAAGCGTCTAGGACGTTCAGAGCGTGTTCGTTTATCCAAAAATTTTACGGCCGTGTGAACAAGGCCTAAGTGCCTGACCCAGGCTAAAACTGATCACAATCCCTGAAGAAACCAGAGTTCTTGTCAAGGCTAAAAAACAGTTCAATATTCTATGTGTTACTGCTCTTCATTAGAGGTTCTCTGTGCCAGTGAAAGGTCTCAGAAAAATTTGGAGACAAAATGCTGCAATTTTGTTGAGTAAGTGAGTAAGGCCTCCACATATCCAATGCAACTTGTCATACATTCCCAGATTTTAAGGCCTGGTTCCCTACCTGTAGAATCCTCTACTTTTTATCTTACTTTTATCTTAACTCTGGTTCTATGGCTAGGGTGTATAGCATGCCAGTCAGAGAATAGCAATGCCTAAAACATGTATATTAAATACACTCAAATTAATCAAATTTAGTTCCCCTAATTCTTTTCACACATAAGCCTTTCATCATTTTTTTTTCTTTTACAATAGTAAATCTAACTAGAATGCATGGTAAATCATAATGGTAAATCATTGTGGTAGAACAGGGTAAACATACAGTATGACAAACTGTTATGGTATACAAAAATGATATATCCCCTCCCTCCTCCTAGCACACACTATTTGCTTATAAATGCATGAGCTGTCATGTGTTATTTCCTGCAGGTTTGTTTTTTGAGTTGATGGGACACATGGATTTTTTTTTCTAAACAGAAACCAGATTAAGCTTATCTAAGTAGCAAAAGAGTTTATGTGCACTAGTACAGCTGTGATGTGAGGAGTTGATTGGTGTGGAATATATTTCTTGGGAGAAATACAATTTATCTACTTTGTAAGTACAAAAACAATTGTCTTAATTTCTCTTATGTCTGGAACTTTTTGCATAGTTTATACTGTATGGTGTCTGATCCTAACAATTGGCCATTTTGTAACTTCAGAATTACTATGCATTATACTGTATATGTAGAGCATGTAATGGTATAATGCTTGCAGCTGTGTGTGTGTGTGTGTGTGTGCGTGTGTGTGTGTGTGTGTGTGTGCGTGCGTGTGTGTGTGTGTGGGTGGGGGTGTGTGTGTGTGTGTGTGTGCATGCATGCAACTCAAATGTTCCACTATCATATGTGGAACATTGCCAAATGTCAAAAATGACTAGTTATATATATTTTTTATTATTTTATTTCTTGTTTTTTGTATTTAGTATACATGTAAGATACTATACATGTAAGACAAAAAACAAGTCTGGGGAAACACCTGGGTGATGAGAACCTCTATCATATCCTTTTATGTGCATAAATTCTGAAATCTCTAAAATTTCCTTCAGGATCAAAAAGTATGTACTATCTATCTATCTGTAGGAACAATAAAATTGCTAAACAAATTACATTACAGTTTGTTACATATAGAACATAGATTTAAGGCATACTTAAGATTGACTTACAATTATTAAACCAAAGTACAGACCTGCACCCCTAAATGACAACAGAAAATACATGACACTGTACATGGACATGAGCGGTTTTATGATTATTTGATTTAACTTCTTGATATTTATATTTAGAGCCATTCAATACACAGCCCAAAAAGTTGGGACAATTTTTTAAAATTTAATAAAATGAAAACTAAAAGACTTTTAAATCCCATGAGTCAATATTTTATTCACAATAGACATAAAGAACATAAATGTTTAAACTGAGAAATTTTACAATTGTATGCCCAAAATGAGTTCATTTCACATTTGATACCTGTAGAATTTGGTCCCATTCTTGCCCTATATAGGTTTCCAGCTGCTGAAGAGTTTGTGGTCGTCTTTGACGTATTTTAAATTTAATGAGGCACCAAATGTTCTCCATAGGTGAAAGATCTGGACTACAGGCAAGCCAGTTCAGCACCCAGACTCTTCTACTAGGAAGTCATGCTGTTGTAATATTGTAGCTGCACTATGTGGTTTTGCATTGTCCTGCTAAAATACACAAGCCTTCCCTTAAATAAATGTAATCTTAAACATTTATATACATTTCAGCATTCATATTGCCTTCCAAAATACATATAAGCTGCCCATACCATCAGCACTTATGCACCCCAAACCATCAGAGATGCAGACTTTTGAACTGAACGCTGATATGGATGGTCTCCCTCCTCTTTAGCCCGGAGGACACGGTGTCCATGATTACCAAATTTGATTAATGTCACATTTGTACCCAGAACACTTTTCCACTTTGAAACTGTCAATTTTAAATGAGCTTTAGTTGGTATCTGCAGGTGGCACGGCAAATTGTGTTTACCAATAGTTGTTTCTGGAAGTATTCCTGGGCCCATTTAGTAATCTTAATGACACAATCCTGCCGATGAGCGATGCAGTGTCGTCTGAGGGCCCGAAGACCACAGGTATCCAAAAAAGGTCTTCGGCCTTGTCCTTTACACACAGAGATTCCTCAAATTGATGATGAATCTTTTGATGATGTTATGCACTGGAGATGATGAGCTTTGCAAAGCCTTTGGAATTTGACATTAAGGAACATTGTTTATGTAGTATTTTTACTCCAATCAGCACTTTCACAGATTGGAGAGCCTCTGCCCATCTTTACTTCTGAGAGACTCTTTAAGACATCCCTTTAATAGCTAATCATGTTACAGACCTGATGCTAGATTTTCTCCCAGCTAAATCTTTTTAAAATGTCTTGCTTTTTTTTTTTTTTTTTAGCCCTTTTTTGGCCTGTCCCAACTTTTTTATGAACTTTAGCTGGGATAAAATTTGGAATGTGCTATTTCAGTGGATAAAAGTGTAAAAATTTTTTAGTTTAAACATTTTTTACTATATGTTCTCTATGTTCTACTGGGATTAAAATATTGGCTCATGTGTTTTGAAAGTCTTTTAGTTTTCATTTTATTAAAATAATAATGAAAAAAAAAAAACGTCCTAACGTTTCCAGAATTCAGGTTATACAAAAGAGAAAACAAAAACCAACTAACAGAACAAAAAACACATTCTGATGCTTAATGTGAATATTAAGTAAAGCTATTGAACTATATCTGCACAATTTATGCATTGTGCTGCTGCCAGGTGACTGGCTGTTTAGATAGCTGCATGAATGAGCAGCTGTACATGTATTTCTATTAAAGTGGATGCAGATTGAAAATATAAAATATAAGAGTGAACAAAAGATTCCCTGGCAATTTGATTCAGTTCATTTTTTTTTAGCATTAAACACAACTGCTTTTATTCTTGCAAAGAGGTCGGTCATTTGATTAAGTTAATCTCATCATCTACTGTATAACCTCTACAAATGTTTACCATATGCATTGGGAATGCTATCTCACTACTTCACTGCCATTTTTCACATAGAATGAAAAAGTAAGACATAAAACATACTGCCAGAATTCTTTCACATCAAAATGTACCCAGATCTATTTCTTCTTTATTTTTTTGTCATGTGAGCCGTTCTCTCATAATCACTGTAAAAGGAACTGGGAAGATGCTTAAAAGTATAAGTTCTATTTTATCATGTGCATGTTTCACATTGATGTACTTTATGGTGGTTTATAAATTACATTTATACATTATACATCACTCAGTGTCTGTACTGGTAGATTATTTCTGGGCACTAAATTCATTTGCAACAGATATCAGCTTCACCCTGCCAACTATACTCATGTACTTCATGTACCCCAAGCTTTCTAGCTATTATTCCCCACAGAAATGTCTGTTGCAAGGAATTGTCAGAAAGCCAATGAGACTTTGCAGGCATTTTAATGGTAGCTCTCAGAATTGCTGCATGGAAAAGTCTACTCTGACTCATCTGTCTGCATGGCTGGAAGATCTTATCTTTTCTCTGTTTGAGAAAAGGTGCATTTAACGCAAAAGAGCTCAGTCCTATTAAAAAAGGGACATTTTATATTCACATTTTTAGTAATTATATTATTTTTGATGTTCAAAACACAGCGTATGTGGACCACATGAACTAATAGTGTGAAATCTTTTATGCCCAGTAATTCAAATTAAAACAGAACCGCATTAAATTCAAGTGAATCATGGGAGAAATTTACTTGACGATTATAAATTATGCACGTTTTATTAATCCGTACTCTCTGTTTATTGATATAACATCTCAATTCAGTACTAATGTGTGCATGCGCCTTATTAAGCCATGCTTTAAGTTTTTTGTTCAGCACATTTTCCCCATACTTGCAGATTGTGTATTAGAAAAATAATTTTTTTTTGTTTTAATTTTTAATTGTAGTCAGCGATCCCTGTTGGATTCAAGTTAATAACAACACAGACCCGGTATTTGCTTAGAGATACACAATGCAGTATTTTTTTTTTCCTGTAGTTTTTAATAGGTTACAGGACAAATTATAAATCAAAGTCATTTCTGGCTCATGGGCGGTGTGTTTTCCATGTTCATGTTTTCCCCAAAGTTCCTTATAATTTTGATAGTTAGGCTGTAACTGTTTCTCAAAAGAGGAAGTGTGTGTTGCTGTCAGGATTACATGGACTGAACAGGCTAATCAAGATTCTAAGTAACTGGAGAGAAGTTATTTATTTATAAACTATACGTAGATCACACATCTGCAACACAAATGGCTTCTGTGGTGGAAATTAATTAATTGCCATAAGCTATTTAAAAAACTTATGTTTGTCAAGCAAACTGATTAAAATTATTATAAGGCCTATTTTTATTGCCTCAACTAATAAACATAATAGACTTGCTGTATCTATCTGTATCTATCTGTATCTATACAGTATAATAAAGATTGCACAGAACAAAAGCTGTATACTCAGAAAACTGCCATATAGTGCCATTAGCATTAAACCATGTGCATTATTGTGTCAACAGGCCTGTTTATCTTTATTTCTTCGACCTACAGTAAGAAAATGAAAAAGTTGCTACTACTTGATATACTACTTTATGGTACAGTGTGCTTCAAGCTTAAATTCTTTTAATGTTTAGTACACATATAGTGTGTTGTGATCACGAAATAAACTACTAACATAAATTTTACACACAGGCATCCTGTTTAGCAGCAGCTGGGCCTGGTCAGTATCCATGCCATCGAGCATTTCTGGTCTACACAAATCCTGCCTTGTTATACCATGTACATTCTACTATTCATACTATCCACCTCGTAACCCTTATCGGATAGTGTGGTATCAGTATGTTGACCGTGGATATCCTCTAGTGCTTGACAGTTGGAACCCTTATTCAGTGATTGAAAGGTACAGAGGAAGAACCAGCTTATATAAAGGAACATATAGGGACTGTAATCTACTGATTAAAGACCTTAAATATTCCCATGATGGAGACAGAATATATGCTTGGATCGACCCGGAAAATGTTGGATGGAGAACTTACAAATTCTATGATGTAACTACACTAATTCATGTTTGGTGTAAGTGTTGCATTCACTTACCATCTGTCCAATAAATAATGTCAATAAAGTTTATAGTTAAAAAAGTAATTTATTTATTTGTCTGTTGGTTTTTTGATTGATTAATTGATTACTTGTAAAAACACAGCTTTGCTACAAGTAATATTAAAAACTAAATATGATTAAGAGACATTTTTGTTTTTTGTTTTTTTCCTCCACTTTGAATGATAGCATCTGCACCAAAGCCTGAAGTTGACATCTCTGGAGGTTATAAAATTGGGGAAAAAATTAGAGTTCGATGTATAACATATCACACCTGTCCTTACAATCCCCCCTCTCTAAGTCTGAGTGGGATACAAAAAACATCTGACAGTTTGACAGACAACTATATTGGTGGTGGCAAATGGGAAATTACGCTAACACGTCACGGGGTTGTCGAGTCTGAAACGCACCGAGTTGAATGTTCTGTTACACACAGTGGTGGGCTCTCAGCATCCACTACCAAAATACATAATGCAGAGTGTAAGTAATATTTTTACATACAACACTGTGTACTCCTGAATGCAATATGTTGTCTCTTAAAAAGGTATTGTTTAGCGCATTCTCTTTTTTTCTGTATGCAAAGTAATGAATTATTAGAGTAAATACATCTGTTTTGGGGTAAATTTTATTTTGATGTATTGTCTTGCATAATGTGTTAATTGTATCATGTGTGTTTTAGGTTCCATTAATCAAGCCCAGATTACTCCTGACTCAAACACAGAGTTTCTAGAGGGTGTGGAACAAGACATTATTTGCACTGTTACATACATGTGCTCCACTGGCCGGCCTCAAATTTCTTGGAACGATGGAATCTTTCATGGAATTAACACTTACATTCGCAAACAGGGAATAAAATATGAAGTTAGATCTACATTAAAGTTCAAAGGAAAGGCTGATGATCATAGAAAGACCATTACTTGCCAAATAAACTTTAAAGGGATGGTTCAAAGAGTGCAAATTACTTTAAGAGTGAAGAGTGAGTATGAGTTTCTGGGGTTAAGGACTTTTTAGTCACTTGTGTCCTTCTCTGTTTTT
>JAQQZS010000003.1:9437650-9451199 GCA_030068045.1 Platyallabes tihoni
ATACAGTGGCTTGCATTTATACATTTGTGTGTGTGTGTAAAATAAAGAACCTGTCTCATGCTGATTTGGAAGTGTATTCTGACCAGTTTTGTAACACTTGCTTCCCTCTACCATATTAAGCTCTCTAATAATCCCAAATTTAACACAATTTTAGACAATCTTTAAATGTTGCCATTTGCAAGGCATAAAAACCTCTTAGAATAGCCAATGACATTTTTGACTCTTCCTAGTCTATTCCTGGTCTAAAGTGAGTTAACTTTTCTTTTACTTCCACAAACAGTTTGAATAGATAAAGACAAGATAAAATACAGATTATATACATATTCTTTTTAAATGCTGTTATAACAAATAAATATGTATTTAATTGATTGTTTGTTTGTTTGTTTGTTTGTTTGTTTGTTTGTTTGTTTTAAATGGCTGCATGCATGAGTTATTTTTTTGGTTAATTTTAAACATTCATGTCTCTAGTATTCTACCCAGTGTTCACACTTCAGTAGAGCTGCATTAATTACCATAATCATCATATCTGGTTACAGTTTACATAACAAACCACTTAAAGGAACTACAACAACATATCTTACATTTCAACTGTCAAAGAATTAGAAATGCTAACCCAGAGCTCCAACTCCATCATCAAGAACCATGGACAACAATTATGCCCACCAAAGACATCCAAAACCCAACACACACTCACCTGGTCACATTCACTGAACACATTTGTCCCTCATCACAATCACTCTATTTAAATAGACTTTGAACATAACCTTATTGTGAGTTAACCTATGCATTTACAAAGCTTTTTTGTGTGCTTGTTATTCTTCTTTTTTTTTCCCTTTTTTTTCTTTTAGATTTGTGATTTTTTTTTTTTTGCCCTCACACTGTTGTTGGCACGTTGCCTGATCTTGCCTGTTGTTTACATCTTTATTAAAACCCATTACTCAACTATATTGATCTCTATTCCATATTTGTGCTAACTTAAATTTCAGTACTGAAAAATATAACATGATAGCTGTCTGCCTGCTCATGAATCTCCCCCACCATTATGCTTACAGTACATGTTACCAAATAACATTTAGTTTCATATTGAAATGTTGGGATGCTCAGTGCTAAATCTGAAAACATGGAGTTCAACATTATTGAACTGGAATACTGTTATAAATCTAGGAATAAATCACAGTGTATGTAAAAGTAAAAAGAGAACATAAGACTCATAAAACAGTGCATATAGAACTTCATTTTAAGGAAGGATTTGAGAAGTCCTGTTTGATCCATTCACCAGATTGTATACTGTTTATCCAGTGAACAAGGTCACGTGGGAGGTCTGTAACCTATGACAGGAGAGTTAGGGCACAAGGCAGGGTACACACTGGACAGGGTGCCAATCTTTCACAGAGCACGCGCACAGGCTTGAACTGTTAGTTTGTATCCTTTACCTTTAACATTATTTGTTACATTTGTGATCCCTTTATAAATAGCTTACACTACATTTACTTTTGGACATGTTAAAGGAACAAAGAATGTCTCCTTTAAGATAATACCTTAGACACTGTTCAGACTGTATGTGTTCAGACCAATTTTTAGCAGATCCCGTTTGGAATAAACAGTCATAAAGAAAATAGTAAATACAAACTTACTTATTTGTATTCAGAAAAAAAATGTGAAACTTACTTAGTTGTACAGGTTCTGAACTGGTATTATGTGAACTGTTTGCATTCATCTCAGAGGAGGAAGTGATGGTAGAAGCTCCACTAGATGAAGTGTCCAAACTACCTGTAATAGTATTGGTTAAATTAGTGAGGTTCTCTTTTTAATATGTAACATACTGTGCACATACAGTAACTGAGAAACGTTAAAAAAACAGGCAGGAACCTTTCATAGACCCTCTGTTCTCTAAAAAACAAAGCTCTGAATTGAACAACTACTGCTTTAAAATAAAGAGCAACTAATAATTTTAAATGTTAAAATGTATTTTATGAAAATGAAAATATAATTTCTCTAAATCCCTACTTTTCAACTGAGAAACTCTGCTAAAAAAAAAAAAAAAAAACATTTAAATGTTCAGTGTCCTTGGTTCCTTCAGGACCCGGGTTGAGAACCACTGTTCAAGAATCTTTTAACTAAAATGAATTGAGAAGTGTCTGACCTAAAATGGCATCAAAATTATTGCTGTTTTTTTCAACATTTAAAGAAATTTATGTTGAAAATTAGGTTATAGGACAATAAAATATGATGGGGATTGGAGTCGTGTATTCTCCAATAGCGGCAAGTTCCAAAAGGGTTTATTCCTCTTAAGCGACAGTGATTTGCAGACAATTACAGTCTGCTCTGAAAGTACTGGTAAGATCAATTCTTTTGTTTTTGCAATATACCAAATATATTTGTGTTTTAAATCAATAGATGAATATGACTGGAATTTCAGATTTTATTTTTCTGGATTTTAATATCAATATGTGTTAAAAAGGTTATAGTATGGCATTCAACAGCACTGTGGTATGAGAAATAATAAGTACACTATTCCTTAACTTATTGAAAAATATTGAAGCAATTACATTAACTGCCAATTGTATTATATTTGACAAGAAAATTCAGAAAGACAATAATAAACACAGTATCTGTCAAAGAGTTACTAAGTATATACATTTAAAAAAATCTTATTTGCATTCAGAAAGAAATGTGAAACTTACTTGTTGGGTTTAAGGTGCCGGCTGTGCTAAGCCTCTCAGTGGAGAAAGAAGAGATCTCTTTTAAAGAGGACAGACTGTCTTTAATATGATTGGTTAGTTTAGTGAGGTTTCCTTTTTTTATTTATAATACATTGTGCATGTAACTGTGAGACACACCATAATGTAAGCATGTTCACTTATCAAATTGAAAACTGTGGTTAAGTAGAAAGTAGGCAGGAACTTTTCTCAGTCAAAAAAATTTAAACCTACTGCTTTAAAAGATCACCTAAAATTTAAAATGTTCAAATGTATCATTTCTCTGAACCCCTGTATGTATCACATAAGATGCTTTGACAGCAATACAAAGAACAATAGGTCTAGGCCTACTTCAATTCAGAAAAAAGCATTAATAAGCTGATTGGATAAACCAGGCATGCTAGAAGCTGAAAAAACTTTCTAATTAATATTATTTGAAAAGTATCTGAATTAAAATATCATCAGAACTACTGCTGTTTTGCCAACATTTAACTAGGTTTATGTTGAAATTTACATTAGGACAATAATAGATGATGGGTGAAGTGGAGTCTTGTATTCTCCAATAGAGTCAAGTTCCAAAGTGTTTATTGCTCTTATGCTACAGTGATTTGCAGACAATTTACTGTAGTTATCTTCTAAAAGTACTGATAAGGTAATTTCTTTTGTTTTTGAAATACACTGGAGTGTAAATTTGTGTTTGAGACAACAGACCAGAATTTTAGCTATTACACAAAAAACATGTACATGAAATAAATACTACAGACTGACTAGTACAATATGATGTCCATAAAAGTACACTGCAAATTAACTCAAGTGTATTTTCTGCCCAATAGCACTGATCTTAGAATTGGTCTAATTATACAGGAAGCTTTTTGTTGATATGGCTTTCACTATTCCACATGCATATGAGCAGTATTACAGGAAAATAAATAAATTTGGTAAAAAAAAAAAAAAAAAAAAAAAAAAAACTAAAAGGATAAAAGTTTTTTTTTTAAATAACGATGAAAGTTTATTTGACTGATGTAACTGAAAAGTTATACCTTGAGTTGAGCCACTATTTGAGGTTACCCCTACAGTGGTGGTATTTCCCCCTAAAAAAGAATAAATGTGTGTAACTGCATAAAAGAAAGGAATTTGCATAAACAAAAATTACCTTATTACTTAAATAAATAAATACCCCTACTGAACGTGTACAGTGTGTATAAAACTGCACATGCTATGATAGACAGCAGCACCTACCTTCGGTGTCTATTGTAAAGGTTAGGAGCAAAACAAAAATTATTATATTCATCTCTCAGCATTCACTCAGTCCCAAAACAGATCTGCAAATAATTAACAATGTGTTCATACATGCCTTTCTCTCTATTGTATAATTCATTAGGAAACAAGAAATCTTTTACTTAAGTAGTGTATTAACAAACGATTATGTGAACTTCCTGCCTGATATTAGCCTAATATAGCTTTGATATTATTTCCATTAGTTCTTTTAGAAAAGTAGTCAAAAGTAGTAGCTAAAAAGCTAAGGTATGCATCACCATGTATCTTATTGATATTTATTATTATCGTTATTATATTTTTTTATTTCAACGCACCTCCTTCTGTCACGTCCTCTTTTCTCCAGGACTTCTTTCAGTTTAAGTGTATATAGAGCTTGTGTGCTGTTGAAAACTGTTCTAACTGCTTTCACATCCTTCCTCAGACTTTAAAAAGCACTTCCACCTTTAGATGTTACTAAACAATTCACTGCACATCTTATAACCACAAGTTCAGAAACTCATGTGAAACTGACTTTTGCCCTGAACTCATACCCAAACTGCCCTTTTTTTACTTTGCTGTGTCATTTTCTGATTTACTTTGCCTTTAGTTATACTTTAAATGAATCTTTTACTTATATAAAAGTAAAGGTATATATATACCTTATAACTTTTGTGTACGCAGAAATTTAGCTGACAGATCATTTATAATTAATGGTATAATGGTATAATTAATTTGTGGGTTACAATAAAATTCTCTTTGAACACAAATCCAGCAGTGTGTATGGAAGGTCAGTGCAGTGGACTCACATTCTCAGCAAGGTCTCTTCTGTTGTACAATAGTTATGAGGTACAGAAGCTGAAGTCTAGCACATGCTTTCTCTATCACACATGAAGCCACAATGTGTTATGCAGGAAGCTTGTAGCATCGTTGGAGACACTATCCTCAAGGGAGCAGGGCCAAATATACTCGACATAATAATACTCTATAAATAATATACTTATACTAAGGCCCTGGAGTAAGAATTAAAATTCTAAAAACTAGTCTCTCAATTTATATTGTGAAAATGTTACAGTAATGTTGGCTAAAGTAGAATTAAAAAGGGAACAAAAACACTGGTAAAGTTTAATCACATTACACATACAGTATTCAAAACCACATTTCTGCCTCAGCGCCAGTGAATGATGTGAAACAAAAGTTAATATCTAAAGTAAGCTCCTGTGCACATGTACAGTATAACTAGTATTTTTTCCCACTTTTTTGGTATATGTTTTAATATAAATATTAATTTCCCAATATGCTTATCTAGTAGTAGATTTTACATAGCATTTTAATATTTTAAGTAATATATAATTTAAACAAATGACAGTAGGTGATTTGTTCCCATCTTTTGTACTTTATTTGTTTGTTTTAAAGATGGCATTGAAGGTGAAAGTTTTGTAACAAAAGAATAAATAAATCAAACAAATGCATGATTAGCTTTGAACATTGTTGTTTTGTCCAAGGGTTTCAAAGTCCCTGTCCAAATTATTACATAAATAATAAGAAAAAAAAAGCCAACGTTATCATCATCACACAGTCAAATGCTTACAAATACTCTTTACAATACATAAAGTCAATGATTAGACTGGACTACCAAAATGCTCTCCTAAATAGATGTATTTTTTTTATATAAATAGATCTGGTATTAATTGCCTGTTTTATATTTCTGTGCTGCAAATCCCAAATAAATATCTTGTACTGGGTTTTAAAGGGTTCACAACAGAGAACAGATGTATACTGTATTTACATAAATGATATCCCTTTATATTGGTGCCTTTCATGAATTCTTTACAAATGTAAGTTAAGTGATTTTATGTGTTAAGGATTTAGTAAAATTGAGTCGTATGCATTAGGATTTGATATATGTACACTAATTTGTACATATCGATGAATTTCATATAACCTGAATGGAGGATGTTTCAAAACTAATAAATAATACATTTCAATAAAACCCTCCTGGGTAAAGTGATAGTTTTCAATATGACACTTTAGTGTGTTCATTTAAACAGATCTGACGTGACATCCTCTTTCCTTTGAAAGCTGTGTTGAATTGCATTCTGATATCTTAATTTGGTTGGTTGATATTCTGACTTTACCCTTAGAGTGGAGAGATTGTAAAAAAAAAAAAAATAGAGACTGGAGCTTAGTTAAAACAAAACCAGGCACAGTATGTGTTGGCAGGAAATGGACCACAAGAAAGTGGGGTGTGACCGGCCATTCCTTTTGCCATGTGTCTTAAATGAGTAGAAAAGCAAGGTTATTGACCCCTGACACTATTTCCTCTTAAAATCAGCACTTCACATTGCAATAGCACTGAAATGTTTCCTCTTTAAGAAATACTGTATCTTAGACCAATTTTCCTTTTCAAAAGCAAAGAAGTCCACTACTGTCATCACCTCTTAAGTTTGTATGTAACATTTGACAGGAAAGATGGACTACAGATGTATCTATTTGATCTAAACATTATCATCATCATGTACAGAAAAATGAAAAAGTATTTAGCCAGCCATTTGTTTATCCCACTTTTTAAAAAATCCATTGGGTAAACATTATCCTCATGCTTACTTTGTGGGGTCACACAAACTCAAAACACTTTAACAATCACTTTTGGGCATGTCATTAGAAAAACAGAATGCATACTTCACTGATAACTTACCATGGTACACTTAAAAAGTGGCTGAGAGACCCTCTAGATTTGGGAAAACATTCTACTGGAGATAGTGCTAGAACTTCGAGACATGCTGCATGTCTCGTTCCCTGACGCTTCGACTTGTTGTGGACACAGTGTGAATGACGACTAGTGAAAGAAATCTGGGATACAACCATGACCCATTCTTCTTCAACAAGTATTTAACATTAATGTAATTCTGTAAATGATATAGGACACCTTCAGCAAGCACCCCTTTGACAGAGTATTACTTCCAAATGTAACAATGAGACTGCGAGGTATTAAATATGGTTATACATGGGGGCAATCTTCCTTTCTGAAACATCAGAGAAAATGAAATAATCACAGACCTAGGTAAAATAATTATAGTTTTGGTAAATTTGGGTATGCTGACTGGTACAGACTGAATTTGTAGAAAGGAATTTATAGGAAGCTAGAGGCCACTGTATCCCTTTCGGTCGAGGCTTCAGGGAAGGATCGCGATTCATTTGGCTTTGATCTCTGTGTAGTCAGTGGTGTCATCCCCCCTCCCCAATCTTCCCTCACGCTGTCGCCCGAGAAAATTCAGCTCTTGCCTCTCCATGCCTGCAGTCGAGCCAACATGCTGGTAATCGCTGTCTTCTCCCTGCAAAGATAGAGCAAGTCATTACTGCCCTCAGAGTCAACTACTGTATGGACTGATCATTTCTCCCCCACTCTATATCCTAATAAATTAATGACATGTTGGCAATCAAAAGAATGTTGTGAGGTTAAATGTAGCAAAGCCAAAGGAGCCAAGCAATGTTATTGTGTTAGACAAGAACCAATCTAATGCAGATATAATAGATTACAACCGGAATGAGAAAAAAAAAAGTTTTAAGAAAATATATTCTACTTGTATGACGGTTGTTTACTTGTACTGCAGCTGTTGATTTGTTAACCTTACCGTGCTCTCTTCTAGGATGGAATTAAACTTAGAGCCCAGCAGCTCAGTCTTAAGCTGTTAAGTTAGGGGAAAGACAAAAGAGACAGAGAACGCAGACAAGCAATGAAGAAGGAAAGAATAGTCAGGAAATGCTTCAAAGCAAAGGCCACACTTCACCATCAGGCAAGCAAATAACCACGTCTAGAGTTCTAGTACAACTCCACCATTTAATGCTGGGAGACAGTTAATTTGTAGACAAATAAAACCCTTTATGGTTTTTTTTGCCTTTATAATGGAAAAGTACTGTAGAAGGCTACTTTCACATTCCTACTGTAGTTTGAAGTGTCGCTAATCCATTTACTCTGCCATGATATGACTCAGATCTTTTTTTTTTTTTCAGGACTATACATAAATAAAAATCTGATCATTTAAAATTAGAGCTGAGCAATTTTCATACTTCTAAATATTTCTGAATGAGAATGTTCAGGTCGTAATTCACCAAATTCACCTTATCGCGCATATTAATTTTATCATCACTCAGTGTCTGGCAAAACAACAAACAATGACAATAGTAGTGATTATATTCAGTAAAGTATGGGGGAATGTGATTGACTTGATATTTGGGCAAATTATTAAATTCAAGCAAAACACAAAGCTACCTGAGCTTGAGGAATGTTTAAAAAAAATTATGCAAAAATGTCAAAGCATGGTCACAGATATATGTAGCTAAAATGCTAAAAGTTAAAAATGGCAAAACAATTAAATCAACACAGAGGCCAGTGCTGCTCAATGTCCCTTTTTTGAACAATTCAAGTGCATTTTTAGTGATAATACCGCATTTTTCTCCATTGAATATCTCCATTTTCTCCATTGGGTATTTGACATTTCTTAGGTCAAAAAGGACCCGTATCCAAGCTTGGACTACTAGTAGATTCTAGTGCATTCAATTGTTGCTTACTGTATCTTATGACACAATATGTCACATGCGGTACATGTTGATAATTTGTTGTTCAATTGTGTATGATGAAAAACGGATACTGATACGGCATGTCCATTCAGGGTCTTTTTGAGGACAAATAGAATCACATTAAGGGCGCATATGGGTCATTTGAACTTTCAAATGTCAAGAGAAACAGATCAAATCTAAGCAAACAGGATTGTGCAATGTGAACATAGCCAAAACATCCAGTGAGAGTACTGTATGAAGAAAACCACCTTTGACATTTTAGTGAGGACACTAAAATTGTATTAAGTTCTATTCATATTTATATTTTATAATCCAAAATAGTCGACTTAAACTTATTACGCTTTTACGCATAAATTGCACAGAATTAAAACCCTGGGTTTTAGGTATCATTTTAACGCATTTTGACAACCCCAAGACATCAGCAAAACACCACTATGAACAACGGCACATGTAAAAATAGTATTATATTCATAATTCATCGTCATAATATCTCACCACTTTTTTCCTGAGACTTTGTTTGTCCTTCTTGACTGCGCTGTAGTACATGGAGGGATTCTCCACTCTAGAGCCCACGTCCTGCCCAGGGTTGCCATTCTCTCTGGAGGTTGGAGTCAGAGGATCAGACTCTGTCTCACACGGAATGACGCTAATGACTAGCTCAGGGCAACACAGTAAGCCTGGGCATCCATTTTGAGAAAGGCAGATCACTTTTGCCTCCATAACCAAGCGGCACTTTTGCTTTTGCTTTTGGTTTCAATATCAAAAATGGTGGAACTGTGGAACTGACAACTCTCTGTTGTCAGGAGCATAATAGTGGTTGTATATTTGCTGAAGCACTTGAGGGTAAGTGCCTTTGCTTTGTTTAGCTTAGCTTAGTGATTGAGGCTAGAAAGCAATGGAAGGCAAATCAAAGTCTTGTTAGTCTGTCATCTGGAGTCCACATCATGGCCAACACTGTCATTTTGTTTGCCAACTTGTTGCATGTACCATCTTACCATTTGATCAAATTGTTTCATGGGTCATGTATATAGCAAGATCAAAAAGAAACACATTTGAGAATGGATGACTAGGCTTTGGTGTTTCCTTGCTTTGCCCCTTTCCCCAGATCTGTGCAATGGATATGGTAAATTACTTACTTTTTGTTGTTTTGTCCCACATATCTTACAGCTGCAATGATAAAAGCAATAACTGCCACTCCTCCGATGGTTCCCACTATTACAGCCATCAGGTATTTTTCTGAAATATGATATAAATGCTTTGTTTGAAGTTTGTTATACTGTATGTTATATTAACAAAAATGGTTGCAATCAACTGTCAGGATCATCATCATCATCACATTATCATCATGTTTTTAAAAATAACATAGCAAATATGTCATTGTTCACTGGCACATTCAATTTATTTGATCACATGTAGGATGAAATTGACTTAAATCCTAATTAAGAAAAACCCAGATTTTTTTATTTCCTTAAACCGACTAATTATATGACCAAACTGCATTGCACATAAGACATACTGTAATTGTTGGAAAATTTCAGATCAATACATTGTTAAGATTCTATGATAACATGAACTCACTCTCTTGCTGCAGTTCTAGCCGGATAGAATGAGAGCCATAAATGTTAGAGATGCTGCAGTGTACATGAACAGCTATGTCTTCGTTGTTCTCCCGGTCACCCTTCTCCCTCAGTTTTATCATGCCAGTTGATGTATAACCATCTGTATGTGTGTAGAAGTTGTAACGGCCATTTGTCTCATTAATGGTGATATTGTGGTCAGGAAGGTGGAATGCTATGGATGGTTCAGGATTGCCAGTGGCTATGCAGACACATTGCACACCTTCTCGCACTATGGTGCACTTGGAATCATCAAGCAAAATAGGAGCAACTGTGACAACAGAAACAAGGGATGAGAATGTCAGATCATTTGTTCATAAGTTCTTAGTGAAATCAGAAATTGTAAATATTTTTATGCTTAATATGTTCCATAATTGTCTGTAATCCTGGTTACTACTACTGGGAAAAGCTTGCTAATACTTTTCTAAAGAAGCGATCCCTCCCTCAATTTTGCATGCTCCCCCACAAAACGTATATTGAGACATTCAGTTGGGTTTTCTGAGCATTATAGAAAAAATCACCGTTTTACAGTTATAAAGATTTGTTTGAGACCTGCCGACCCCCTTTGATCTCCATGATCATAGCTCACTCATTTTTCAGGAAACGAGACATACAGTATCACGTCAAACAGCATTGTATTGTTAAATCATGTAAATCCAGAAAAAAAACACTTCTTCAAAATCAGTCCCAAAACCTTCCTATAAAAATACTTTGGAACTTACAGTGTAGAGACGCTCACAAAACTTTTATCAATCAATTAGCCAGTCTACAAAAAAAATAGATGATTGCTCAAATCATTTAGAAAGAGGAGTATTTAAATCACATCTGTGACCACATTTTTGGAGTACACACACCAGAAGCCTCTTCTTTTAAACAATCAAATAATCAAGCTGTAGCACCAAAGGTGCCCAAGATATCTGGCTCAAAATCAGCACAGTTACCTTTCCCTTCAAGAAAATAGAAGGAATGTTGTTACATTCTGTGTGTGTGTGTGTGTGTGTGTGTGTGTTTGTGTGTGTGTGTGTGTGTGTGTGTGTGTGCGTGTGTGTATCAGCTGTCCAGACAGAGGCTAAATAAGGCCAAACCATACCCTCTTACTTCACACACACACACATGTACACACACAAACACACACACCCTCACTGGACTTATATCTAATATCTTGGGAACCATGTGGGCTTAGAATAAACTGTTATAAGCAATGCATCGTTGCACCTCTACTTCACAGTTTCTCCAGAAATTGTCTCTAGTTCAAATTTATTTTCCTTCACATTCAGAAATATGATTGATTTTTAGTTACTGTAACTCACACTCCACAGTGATGTTTAGAGAGCTGCTGGCCCGGCCATGTTCATTCTCAGCCAGGCAGCGGTATGTGCCATCACTCTGTGGGTTGATATCCGTAAGCTCGAGTATGGACTGTTCTCCAGCTTTTATGGTACCCACCAACTCTCCATCCTTCAACCAAGTAATTGTAGGAACAGGATTGCCCTGAGTGTTGCAATGGAGAGCCAGAGAGGAATCCTCCATCACCACCAGGGACTCATTGACCCATGGCTCTCTTGGGGCATCTATAGGACAACCCATCAAACAAAGTGCAGTGCTTAAAGTGAGCTATAGGTAAACAAAGAAATTAAGTAGGATATAAAAAAATTAAATTCAACAAGTGGGCCATATAGACTCACATTTGACTGCCAAGTACATAGAGGTGTTCATTGTTCCATAGCCATTATCACCTACACAGGTGTATAAACCCTCCTGCTCTGCAGTCACTGACTCCAGGAGAAGGGAAGCGTTTGAGCCAGTTTCTGTCATCAGTTCGTCATCTCCAAACAACCATGTAATGCGTGGCATAGGATTACTGTCCACATCACAGTGAAGTACCACAGAGCTTCCCTCCATTACCTCTCTGGAGACGTTTACCCAAACTTTGCGTGGGGCATCTACAGAAAGAAAGTATGGAATATATATAATTTGGCAACAATAACATATATTTTAGCATTTTACTCAACACATCTGGATTCCGCAGCAATTATTGCCTCCAGTTTAATGTAATGAGTGAAATAATTTTTGACTCAAATCATCAAAGTTGGGCTTAAATCCAGCCACAAAGCTCACTAAAATTGCTGTGTTTAATAAATAAAAAGATATGCCATATGAGATCATCTGCGATTGCAAGAAATCTACCACTAAAATCTATCACTGTTAACAAGGTAATGGTGTGCAAATACTGGTTTCCTTCAAAAGCATGGGTTGTAAGTAAGTTAATGGTTTATGTGCTCACATTTAACGTCCAGGGCGATAAGACGCTCATACACAAAAGTGGTGTTGGGGTAATGAACTCTGCAGCCAACCAGTTGACCATTATGCATAGCTTTGGGTGTGAAAGTAAGTGTGCTGGACATCACTGCTGTGTTGCTTTCCTCCACATATTCTGATGCAAAATGAGGATCAGGAAGATAGTCTGTGTACATCCAGTGGATCTCAGGAGTCATGTCAGGACAGTTGTCTGGAGCATAGCAAGTCAACTCCAAGCTACTGTCACTGATTATTTCTTCTGGGACATCAATGTTGGGCTGATCTAAAAGGAAACCAGGATTTAACAAGCTTACATTCAAGTTTTATTAACACAGAACAGATCTTAACAGGCCAGAAGTCCAAACATATTTCTCAATATTATCAAAGATATTTACATATGTGGAAAATGAATAGCCTTCCATATAATAGCATTATAGTTTTCTTACCCAACACCTTGAGCTCAGTGAAATCTGGGTAGGTATAGATGTTTGCTCCTCCTAGATCAGCTCGGAAGTAGTACCTCCCTGCAAGCTCACCTCCAAGGTTGCTTATTTGCAGCGTGCAGTTCTTCTGAGACAGGTCACCCAGGAGCTTGGTACGACCTTTGTAACTTTCATGCACAATGTCTGTGCGAGACTTGAAAACCACTGGAGGGTAGAGTTGTGGATAGGGCTGGCCATAATACCAGATTCCATGGGTGCCCCTGTATGGTCTGACCGCTGAGGGGTATATGAATGTGCATGGGATTACCACACAGGAGTTAGTCATGGCTGAGATGTCCCTGGGCATCCAAACATTCCACTGAGCATGAATATCTGTTCAAAAAGGGGGAAAAAATTACAATAAAAAATTCAAGATAGGTAAAAAAAATATTGTCATTTTCAGTCCCAAATTGACACTTAAGGCAACAGACTTGAGGCCGTTACCTCGTACTAGTAGCAGTAAAGGCAGCAGCAGTTCCAAGGACTTCATCGTGTCGGTTCAACTCAGGAACATTAACCTTAACACATTTCACAACAAATGTTTTATCATTCATTCATTCATTTTCTATACCGCTTTATCCTATGATCAGGGTCGCGGGGGGCCTGGAGCCTATCCCAG
>JAQQZS010000003.1:9451299-9467717 GCA_030068045.1 Platyallabes tihoni
TCCCAGGAGACTTCGGGCACGAGGCAGGGTACACCCTGGACAGGGTGCCAATCCATCGCAGGGCACATACACACACTGTTTTATCATTAAACACCTTAAATGTACAAATGACACAACATAGAATACTGTGAATAAACATAAATATGATAAAACCATCAGTGTTGTATTTTGCCAAATGTTATCTTGTGATGTGTTATAATAAGCCTAGCAACTGGCTCACGATGACTAAGGCTTTGATTAAAAGATACATCATGTTAAGTCACTTAAAAAAGAGCCACTCTGAATTGCATGAAATGCAGGCAACTATCTCTATAATATATTATCTCTATAATATCACATTCTTGTATCATCTGACTTTCTAACTTCTCTAAACACAGCAAATATTACGTAAGAATGAACAGAATGATCAGCCATGACATTAGCCTTCTTCATGAGCAACAAACATTTTTTTGTTCACTCACAGACCCTATATCCATACATCAGACACTCAGCACCTGATGTCTACAGAGCTGCAGTGTGTGGGAGAACAGAATGGCTTAGTGTGATGTCAGATTTTACGTCTTCGTGTTTGGTGATGACACATCATTCAGAAATCATTAGCCAGAGTGCAACGGCATCACCAGCTGCTTCAGTTTATTTACAGGCTGTACTGGTGTGCTGTCAGTGTGTGCCCTCTAGTTAAGGCCACACACACACGCACGCACGCAGGCACGCACACACACACACACACACACACACACACACACTTCAATTTTGCTTCTTTTTTCTGCCTCACAAACAAACTAGCACACAAACTCAAAAGGAAAAAATCGTCCTTGTGAACAGACGGGTACCACAGATGGGGAGATTTGGAATGGATTGTTTAGGAAATCTCTGTGATGGACATGTTTGAAAATTCCCCAGACAGCTCAAGCTCATAAGCTTGACTCACTGACAAAAACATAAAACTTCTGTTCATTTATTTTCCTAAGAAAGAAATGATCATGGAGGTGTGTAATTAATGCGTTGACAACTAATTGCTTACTATATCGAAAAGAAAAGAACAGGTCTTTATCACATATAACACACAGCATGAGATGATATGAAACCAGATGTACTTAATGTCCACAAAAGGCACACAATATTTCTGATGGATATGTACTAAGCCAAATTTGTAGCACAAACTTATCCATAATCTTTTTCTCCAAATTGTATCTGCTAAATAACTTTGGCAATGTTCGTAACCACTGTAGACTTACTCAGTGAAGCAATGAATCATACAGTCCACCACATCTCAGCAAGACCTAAGCACCAGTTGACGGAGACTAGGAGCATACATCAGTGCCGCTCTAACACTAAAGCATTTGCCCAAGCAAAACAAGCAGACCATTCATAGCAGACAAACAAGACTTTCACAACATGGCCAAAGCACTTGCCTCATACCAGCTCCAGCTCTCTGCTCTGCTCTGGCCTTCTGAAGGCTAAAGCTCAATTCGTCCTGCCCTATTTCTGTAAAAGCTCCACTCCTTTGCTTCTTTTGAAGATCTGTGAAAGACAAAGACATGGTAAAGGAAAAGGCATGATAAAGGATACATTAGTTATGGATATGTGTGAATGCTTGCAGTGGGCAGTCTTGAATATTCAGACATTTCTCTTCATGCTCAAAACCCACACCAAACATTCCTCTTGTTTGGCATCCATCAATCTACTTTTCCATCAATGCCCTCTCTACGACCTGTGGAGATTATACTGTAGCTGTGGCTTATAATGTCTTAACTTCAATGATCTCAGTTAAATTAGAGCAAATGTCATAAATATGGTTTCGGCTAGAAACGTTGTTAATATTCAATATTAATATTTTGAATTAGCATTTGCTTCATCTTTAAAAATGGTTTATTCAAACCAAAATAGTTAAAAATTCAAGCATTTCCAGATGTTTTTTTGTTGTTGTTGTTGTTGGTGGTGGTGTGTTTTTTATTTTTTTGCACTGTTTTGCTTTGCTTATACTGTATAAGCTATACAGTATAATGGGTTTGGTATATGTAGGTTGAGTGCCCTTTGGAATGGTATCTCAATTTTTTTATATGGATGACTTCTGTAGAACTTCGTGGTGCGGTTAGCGCATTCCATGCATTCGCTTGTTCCAAGTGAACAGCTATGCAGTAGTTTCATGTAGGAATGATGGAAGAAAGGCAGTCAGAGATGGAAGCGCAACAATGCAGACTGTGTAAAGTTCATGACAACAAGCCACAGCACCCCACACACAGGGGAAAGTTGTTCCTACACACACTGAAACACACTCCATTACACAACTGTTAGTTCAACAAAGAAGCTATGTGACCTTGTTAAGCAAATCATAATATCATATCATCCAGAGAGATAGAGACAGAGAGACCCTAGAGCTAAAGGACACAGGTGATGGTGGCTGCTATTTGATAAACTGTGTGTAGTCAATTATTCATTTCTTTTATCTCCTGTTCTTTTATTTGCTTTTATCTTTGCAAATTCACTTCTGGAATTAGCTTTTAAAAAAGAAAAAGTGAAAAAGTGATTTAAGTTATAGAGGATTTTTTTCATGAACAGGCCAATACACAGCTTGCGTTATGGTTTTCCCATGACGCACACCCCATACGCCAGCACAGGTGCCCACTAAAATTACCCAAGGACCAGATGGTCCTAAAACGACTACTCCCTTGTGTTTGAGAGTAGGCCTTTTGTATATTTCGCATAATCTGTAAGCAAACTCTTATCAAATGTTGGTTAATTGGGCTAGATTACTAGATTTTGGTTACAAAACAAGTGTAAATATTTTTAAAACCAGTTAAGCACAATCCAAAACCAGTCTAGTTAAAGATGCAGAAGGTGCCTTTGCCCTGTTTCATAAGGGTTGATCCTGATCATGAAAACTCATTGTGTTGTAACTGTGTAAGATCCGAAATTACCATTTAGAGATCTATGCAACTTCCCAGTTACTAATCAAGTAGAAACCATTTAAATGTTTATTCAATTACATCCTCTCATATATAACAACCTTTTTAAATTTCTTCAGACATTTAGAACAGTTGAGTGAGACCAGTTGGACAAATGCTCAGGTGTGATCTCACGTTGCCTTATAGAATCTGAGCGACTGTTTAGTCACCAAAATAATAATGTACATTGGCAAGTCTCATACTCTTTCAAGTGAGCTTTGCCATGTGTGTTATTTATCTGCTGTATACTGACTTGCAGCTATAGGCAGATGGTGGACTCAGTGGTCTCTCTGTGCTACACTGTAGCTTCCTGCCCACACCTCAGGGTGGAGAGACTGAGGCCCAGTTCCAATTCAGAGGATCCTATCATATTCTTTTAAATTATTATTCCTAATACAAATAAATACATAAATGAATCCAGTTGATTTTTGCATAATGGATTTTTGTTCTTTAATTCTATATAAATTCACTTGAAGCATCATAGAAATGACTATTAACTTAAAATAAAATTAAAAATATTAAAAACACATCATTTATAATTAGCAAAAAATGGCACAATTGCAAACTGCCAGTGAAAATCCTCGAGGACAACCAGAATTGTTACCAAAGGATTAAAGCAACCTGTGTTAGTCATCTTTGCATCTCCTTGCAACCCAAATTACAAAAACAAGAAAGAAAAAAAACAGAGGCACAACCTGGATCATAGTAAAGCAATGAACCTTTTCAAGGAAATAATAGGTAAATCTGCATTATTAAAGACAATAAGGTAAGCATGCACCCCAGCTTTTTCACCCCCTCCTTCACCTGAGCGTCTCTCACTGTTCCTCTGTCAATCCATCCATGCATTGGCTCTGTCTCAGTAACATCCTGCATACTTATGCCAGAGCATGAAATCCTCTCCAAGCCACCCACACTTAAGCTTATCTACAGAACAGCGTGACGCATCATAGGCACGACACCGTCTCTGACCACCACAAATACCAATGCAAGTCAAATCCATCCACTACAATCCATTACAAAAAGCCAACTCGAATGTTGCTTTGTTTTTAGCATTTAATCATAAACCATATAACCATACACAAGCTAACCTTAAAAAAAGTCTATAGACTTTACACTAGAAGATCAACACATTTTTGATGCATTTTTTTAACTCACCCAGCAAATCACTTCAAGCCTCCCTTTCTGATCAAATAGCCAGCATTAATCAGCAGGGAGAGCAGCCGTTCCCTGATACTCACTCACCCTTTCACACCCCCTTGTTCCACCCAACCTGGAGACAAGTTCTCTCCATCTCTCCTCCCCCTGTACCTTGCCCCAACACTCTCTTCACTCCCTCTATGCTAGATGGAGATGTCAGGGCTGCAGTGTACAGAGCATTGTTCTACCCGTGAGGCCATTCATAAACCGACCCCCGTCGGCTGGTCATGGCACAATAAGCACCACTGTTCTCTGGCATAGCACAAAACCGGGTGAGGAGGACGGAGAAAGGAACAATGATGGAATGAAGAGAAAAGAATAAGTGATCTGCATCTTCTATGCTGAGCAGAATGACTCTATGGAGTCCAATTTTTTGTAAGCATGTGAGGGAAAAATGCAAATAGATCAAAAGAGGAGTGATGATACACTGTTTCTCTTTTTCTCTGGATTCTCTGAAGTTGTAATGACTCAGGAGCAGAATCACTACAGTGGCCCTTCAGCACATGACTATTTCAGCAGTTCAAAAGTATCAGCAAACATTTGCTGATCAGTAATGTAGTGAGATGATGACACCTCATAGCAAGGATGAAACCCTGGAAAATATTTCTGCACAGTGCTTTGTAGTAGAAGTTAGAGAAATATGCCCGATGAATAATGTGTCCATTAACTAAATTGAATCTTACCTTTGTATTACACCTACAGCATATTGTATTATTGTTCCAAAATAAAAGTATTTAATTAAATCTTTTATGAAATAACAATGGCATAGATTTGCTTGTCAAGAAGATGAATTAGTACATATGTACATCTCTCTTTTTAGACCCCCTTCAGTTTTTTTTTTTCTCTCTAAATGATAACTCCTAGGATGGTACTCTTAGTATCTGACCAAGTAAAATACAATGAAATTATGATATTGCATAATTGCTTGTAATTTGTAAGTTTTACATTGCATTTGACCCTTACATTAAAAAAGGGTAAAATGTTGTATGTTAAAATATCAATACTGAATAAAGAAAGAATACTATCAGCTTTTACATGTAAAATAATAGATGATCAAATAATAATATTATTATTATACTAAAATAATGTATATACTGTATTACTATGGTTTATTTCATTTTTTTTTTTTTACTGTGAATACCGTCTGAATACTCTCAGTGGCAAGATTTGATATTTGATGTTTGCATGATTCACATTTCACATAATTTCATGATTTCTCCAGTGGATAACTTATGCAGTAGACCTGCATTTTCTGATTTCCCATCTCAAAAGAAATTTAATTAATAAACAAACATACAAACCGTGGGATGTACAAACTTTTTCACTGAACTGTACTGTACATTCTTACTCCCTATTTCTTGCATTTTCTCAAATTAAAAAAGAATTTGGGTTATGTAATAATTAAAAAAAGACAATAAAAAAGAGAGGCACCCTGTCCAGGGTGTACCCCGCCTAGTGCCCGAAGTCTCCTGGGATAGGCTCCAGGTCCCCCGCAACCCTGAACACAGGATTAAGCGGTATAGAAAATGAATGAATGAATGAATGAATAAAAAAGAGAATACAATCAAGAAGACACAGATCCCAAACTCTTGAGGTTTTTGGTGTGATGTTTTTTAAACATGGTGCTCTGACACAGATATGATGTCATTGCTTTGGATAACACTGTACCACATTTTTGCATGGTTCTGTTATCTGACAATAGTGCACTTCTCAGCAATGAAATGACAATCCAAATGCTACACTTTCAAGCAACACCCCCCCCCACACACACACACACACACACACCCACGCCTGCCCCTTGTGCCTCCACACACAGAGTTTATTGTCCCAACAGGCCAGTTCGAGCCTGACACCACACAACACAGGAAAGTTGATGTGCACAGATAATTGTCCATCAGGGCCAATCCTCCCAACTTTTTCATATTAGCTAGTTTGATTGGCTCAGCCCATTTCTGCTGAATTATTCTCTATAGTTAATACAAATAATGCTTTTTTACAGCCAAGAACATCTCTCTACCCCACAAACACACACACACACACACACACACTTGACTTCATTTGTAAAGGTCATGATGTCAGTGCTGCACAGTCCAGGGCTCGTGCCCTTCAGGGCAGGCTCACTACTAGAGAAAAGGACTATTGTCCCACTAGATGTTTGGGGAGACAGACTACTGTAGATGGAGGGTTTTATGGAAGAATGAAAAGATGGAGATTATAAAGATATGAGTCACGGAACAGATTAACAGATTAGTAAAAATTTCGGAAAGACAAGAAGCTTCAGAGGTCAGAAGTAAATATACTGCATAGTCCTCTAATTTCACTCTACTGCAATGTACCACAATGACACTATCTTTATCTTTTAGTGTTCCAAATACCCATTTATGTTTTTGAATTAAAACCCTAGGTGGACATGGAACTGGAATATTTTTGTTAAATAGAATATGAGCTCTTTCAATCTCTTAATAAACACAAAAATGCTGTGGTGGAAAATCCTGGAAGTATAAATGTCACTATGGTGAGCATGGTGAGTAATTATTGGTACTAAAAGCTCCACATCTTCAAGTACATCAGTCAGTTTCTTAACTGTTTGTCACTGGTGTCAAGAGGTGTGTATTTTTTTTCTTTTAATCCCACCATATTTCAACTTAATCTCAACATATTTGGAGAGGGTAGGTGTGGTTACAGTTTTTTTTTTTTTTTTAACAACCAACTATAGAGACCTGAGATCAGGTTCTGATTGGTTGGAAAACCTTCAGCCACACCTGCCTTTTGCAAATAATATTTAAGACCCTTGCTATTAATAAATCATGAAATGCGGATGTTAATAAAAGCAGATTTTTTTCATGAGTTTCATCTATAAGAGTTCCCTCAGTTTCACATGGAAGTAAGAACTTCCCATTTGCATCATGATTTTACTGTATTACACAAGGCCTCACCTGACACATACATTTGGTTTTAATCTTAATTTTAAGAATAAAAAATATATAGTGCATTATAATAGTACTGTATATCTGTTTAGAGCACATTATCTGTTCATTCTCAATAATAATAAGAATAATAATGTATTTGAATCTAGTTATTCTCATTTATATTGGTAGATTAATTATTTAAATAATTTGTTTATTCAACCATAGTTTCACTATCCATACTGTATGTGGTGCAATATGGAAGACAATACAATTTCTCTTTTCACATAAATACACTCACGGCAAAAGTTAGTAGACACCTGTTCATCACATCAAGATCATCACATCAAGACTTGAATATCCCAGTCCAGATTTAGATGCCTTTTTTTGTGGTTATAAAAACCCACTCTTTTTGGCAAGGCATTTTACTAGATTATTAAGTGTGGCTGTGGGTATTTGTGCTCATCCAACCACAAGATTACAAATGAGGTCAGGCAGTCTAGAGCAAGAAGGCCTTGTGGGGCAGTCAGCATTCATTCCTAAGGTCTTCAGTGGGGGGTTGAGGGCTGGGCACTATGCAGTACACTCAAATTCTTCCACTTCAACCTTGACAAATAGCCATGTATTTGTAATGTTACAGCATACAAAACATTGTGTGAGTCTAACTTTGCAGCAATAATTTGGGGAAAAACCACACGTGTTTGACAGTCAGGTGTCCACAAACTTTTGGCCATGTAATGTGTGTAATTAAAATAAAAAATATTATTTTTCTCATCCATGGGCACTATTCCCATTGGTCCCATATTCCATAGC
Source organism: Platyallabes tihoni (assembly GCA_030068045.1). Classification (NCBI taxonomy): domain Eukaryota; kingdom Metazoa; phylum Chordata; class Actinopteri; order Siluriformes; family Clariidae; genus Platyallabes; species Platyallabes tihoni. The sequence goes on from JAQQZS010000003.1 coordinate 9,459,164, forward strand.
TCTTCACCTTTCATCAACTTCTCTCATCCTTTGCCTTTTACAAATTAAAATCTCTAAACCCCTTCACATACTGTAATCTTTCTCCATTTACCAGACTTGGGACATATTGACACACTCACACACTTATTTACAGACTATGGACAACTTGGAAACACCAATTAGGCTACCCTGTTTGTCTTTGTTAGTGGGAGGAAACTACATGTAGTGCTCCTGGAGGAAATCATCCAAGGCTAAAAAAAAATTATATTTGGAATACTGCTCATTTCAGGCTAGATCAAATTGCAGGATGTAGCCCAATAAGAACTCTGAAGTCAATAAGCGAAGTAGGGTTCAAGAAAGAGACTGACTGAGTCACATCTTTAGACAAACAGGGAATTTAAATTAAACATATAAATAATTAATTTTGAAATACCTACATATGTTAATCCTTTTTAAACATTGTCTTACATAAATACTAAGTATATCGTTTCTTAAACATCACATGATCACATGACTCTTGATGACCCCAGTGTTCATGTGTCAGCACAGTTCTATATTAATTAAAGATAAAGCAGTTTCACAAGTCATAGGGTCATACAGTACATCATTATTTAGGTAAACCATTCATTTTAGGTACCAAGTAGTGTCAAAATCCATATTAGTAACCATACTAACAACACAAGAATGTATATTGAAAATATATTACATTTTCAGGACATAAAATGTCCCTTTTATATGGCTGATTTTATACAGCTTTATTTTATACTGTATATCTATAGTACTGTATATTGCATAACCATCACACACACACTATCCAGAACTGGTTGGCAGTGATTATAGTGACTACATGCAGCATACTGTATCCATGGCAAAAATTGTGGTGAGGCATCAGGGAAGAACCTCACTTGAAATGGGAATGCAGCAAATTTCCACATTTGTGGTGAAGAAAGATTCCACTAAGGGAGCATGATTTCACCTATGTATAGATCAGCATGTGCCATGGCCACAGTGACTAAAATAAGCAAATTTGAATTTTAATAAAAACACAGAGATGCGGTATGGTTGCAGAGTGGTTAGCTCTGTGGCCTTGCACCTCCTGGGTTGAGTGTTTGATTCCCACCTTGGGTCTGTGTTTTTATGTTCTCCCTGTGCTTGTCTGGTTTACTCTGGGTACTCTGGTTGCCTCCTATAGTCCACAGACATGCAGATTAATTAGCATTCTTAAATTGTCTGTCATATATATGTGTGTGCGTGCCCAGTGATGGATTGGCACCCTCTCCAAGGGGTACACTAGTGCATGTAAGTCTCCTGAAATTGGCTTCAATCTCCTGCAACCCTGTACACAGGATAAGAAGTATACAGTAGAAGATGAATAAATAAAACACAAAGAGCCTATAGCCCTGTGTACTGTAAGCCTCTATTTCTTGAAAAATTAGGTCTCTAAGAAGTGGTTAAAGAATGTTAAACACAAAGTACTTAATTAACATACACCCACAAGACACCTTATTAAATGCAAGTAAACAAATCAGCCACTAAATAAACTTAAAAATGAAAAAAACTTGTGAGTCACTGGTTCTTGCAAGATGACACACTTTTGGTCAACCCAGCCTTTTTAAACAGCTACATTCACGACAATGTTTCCCAAATGGACATTATCTTTTTCTCTTCTATCCTTTTGCCAAGTGTGATGGTGAATTAATAGAAGGTTCTGTCACCCACTTAAAGTTGTAGAGCGCTACCTCTGATGCAAGAGTGATGTGTGAGATTCTGGTACTGTGGATCTGGCAGGGATGGATCTGGCAAGAAAGTAGTGCAGGAGACTAGCAACGTCTCAACTCACTGACTGACTCATCAGGGTTGTGTTAAGGTGTAGTGCTCAACTTCAGGAATGATGGCCCATGATTCCACCTGCTATCCTTACTCAGGTTACTCAGGCTGTGCTATCTTCGGATGGGATACATCACCATGTAGCTGTGGCAGTCAACTCTTCTATCTCTGCTCACAGATTCAGAGAAATGCGCACAAGTCCACACAAATGTAATGGCTGGATTCTATCTAGAGCCAAGCGTAAACCATCATAAAGCCAGACCAGATTATGATACTGTTGCTCGGAAGAGTTAACACTATGATAATGACCTTGCATGGTATCTGGGCTCTAGTTACTGCTGCACGAAGCTAGAATGGACTGCCCATATGTCCTTTCATAGGAATCCAAAAATAAAAAATAAAACTGCTTGTGTGGGTCAACCTTGAGTTCAATTTCCCACCACTTTCAAGAATGAAGGAACATTTATTGCCTTTCTGTTCTTAGCATGACTTTACAACAAATTTTTACTGTAGTATAGAAGCAGGTCCTGATGCTATAACAACTCAAGCTGATGTAATAGATCTGGAGAGGGCAAGGGAATTGTGAAAAGGAAGTGTATATTATGGTTGAAGGCTGGGTGATCAACATAAGGAACTCTATTGGTGGTATTCACAAAACAACTCTTGGCCACAGTTTTTTCCACTTCTAGTTGACCCATGTCTCTTTCTGTTCCTTCTTTAACTGCTTCAAATTTTCAATTATGTAGTGGCTATTATTGTCACTAGTATGGACAATACTCTTTCCCTGGATCTGTCTTGGTGGGGTTAACAGGAGTTTCTGGAGCTGATGCACTAACTACTGTCTTTTTGGAGGAAAGGAGTACTATGCCAGAAAGTATGCCAGAAAGTAATTAAACTCTTCTTGTTAAGTCCCATTTTTATCTAAAATGTCCTCATGCTAACATTGTGATGTCAATAAGTTAAACAGGGTTTATGAAAGAACCAGACAGCTCTACAATCAAAGATTTCTTTAAAAAAGTGACCCATGATCCTGTAAACAAGGAACATATAAACTGATGAAGTAAGATTATAAATAAAGCAAGATACTTTTTGGCACAATAATATGCTTAATATAAACTATCTGTGGATCTCTTCGTGCAAATAAGCACTGCATCCCTAATGGGCAACCACTGAATCTTCTCATAGAGAACAAAGGAGTTCACGTGTTGACTGCTAAAGTTACCATTTTGTGAACTTGTCTAGAACTAGTAGAAAAATAAACTAACAAATCTTAGAACCAAATAAACTTAGCCCTCAGTGGTTCTTGAAGTCCAAAACTATAGCAATCAGCAATAATATAATAATGCAAAACATTGTGGCCAATATTGTGTAGCTTCTCCTTGTGCCACCTTTACAGCTCTGGTCCCACAGTGTGTGGATCTACAGGGCATCTGGCGGTGTACTGTGGTGTCTGTAACCAGAATGTTGAGATGCAGATCCTTTGAGTGCTGTTTGTTGTAGGATGGGGTCTTCGTGGATCGGACTTGTTTGACCCCATGAGTGTTTGATCAGATTGGGATCTAGGAAATTTCAAGGCCAGGACAGCAGTGTTAACTTTTGTGGCAAGTTGTGCTGCATTGGCTTTTCTGTGGGATTGGACCAGACAAGCTAGCCTTTGCTCCATATACTGGTATATAATAATAAAAAATAAAAAAAACGTTAACATGTTATGGCTGATCATTGTACATTTTCAGTAGAATGACAAGCGTAGGATGACTCTATTAACACCCAGGATAGCAACTACATCAGAAGTGATTAATCCAAATCACAAAGAATCATGCATAACAGAATATGAGACCAAGGTAAGCAAGCAGTCTTATTCTGCGAAATCGCTCTATCCTGCACAGTACCGTGTGGAATCGGAGGCAATTACAGGGAAAAGTGGGCATGAGATACCAGTCTATTGCAGAGCACCATGCACATACTGTCATTTACACCTATGGATAATCTGAGTCACCGATCTACATATGATATAAATGTTTATTTGTAGGCGGAAGCCAGAGAACCTAAAGCAAACCCACACATACACATGGAGAACATGCACGCAGACCATAACTTGAGCTTCTAACTGATCTTGGGAGTTTGGAGCTGTGCTACAAAATGCCAGTTGGGGGGGTGGGGGGGATCTTTGTCCAGTTCAGGTGAGTCCTGATGCTTATCAGAACATCTTATCTTATTTCTTATCATTCAATGGTTATTTACAAGTGAAAAATTGTCCTAATTTCATAATAGATTCCTATGAATTAGTGTGTTAGCTGCATCACTTCTTACAGGACCATGAGAAAAAATAAATCTAATATACCAGTGTTAAGAAAAGCAGGACACTACGTGCCCAAATCACAATAGAGGAGAATGTTTAAGTATGTATTTGATTTCTGCACTCGATCTGCTTGAGCAGGCATTGTATTTATGTACAATCAATACTAATGCATTAATACATTATATAAGAACTTGACAGAACAAGTAGGACAACAACTAAGTAGTATATTAATATCCAAGACACTCAGTAAACATGCAAGTAATTAAAAAGTAAATATTAACAATTAATACAAATTTTGTCAAAATAACACCAGATTCTTAAACAGATCAAATAATTGTTGCTATTACATTGATACTACACTGATACTTGATATCTTCAACAAAACTGCAGACCTGTGATTCAAATATTGATGACTTCACTGCTCAACTACTGTTCTAAACCTGAAATCCTTCACATGTAATGTTACAGAAAGAGCACGCTTACCTTAGAGGAGGATCCTTACTCCCTAAAGAGCAAGACTAAAATGCCAGCAATGCCAGTATGATGCAAATCTCCTTCCACATGGCATGTGTGCCCAAACCCTCCCTTTTCATCCCACTGTCTACCAGATTTCCCCCAACCCGATGCTCGTGCACACACACATTTTAACAGTGAATCATTTCTCTCTGGCCTTGTTAATGTATACAGAATGTGTTGTTCTGCCTGCTGCTAAAGGATGGTTAAAGGCTATTTAGTGTGTATTGTTACTAGCGAGATGACAGATTGAGTAGGTTTCCTACTAGGTCTGGACTATGTTTGCCACATTTTGTTCAACTTGAAAAACAAAATCTAATATAACCTGCTAAAAAGTAGTACATTTTGTTACTCTGATTGACTGGTAAGTCTAAAGAATATTTCCTGTCATGACATTGTACAACATACTTTTTTTTTTTTTTTTTTTAACATCTCTTGCTAGTAAACTAGATTTAAGATTGTTTATCCCCAAATGTCACACTTGTAAATGCTGTGTTTTATGCATGTATGTATGTATGTATGTATGTATGTTTACACATGTAGTTATGTATAAAATAAAAGCAGAGCTGCAATTAACTCTGATTAGATTAGAAGTGTAATCTAAAAGTGGCTTATTTAAAAAAAAAAAAAAAGCAAACAAAAATAATCATTCTAACAGCATAATTTGTTGTAATCTCTGTTAGACCTGCCCCCCCTCCCCCCGCTACATACTTTGCAATGTGGACGGATTTAAACACAAAAGTTCGTTTTATAAATGGTGAAAGGGAGCAAAGAACTGCAGGCCCTTTTCATGATCAGCTAGACACCACCTAGTGGCAGCAAAAGGAATCTCAAGCTAATTTTCCTTTGAACATAAACATCAAATTATTTTATTATATAGAAACATTTTATTTAAAAGTAATTTATAATTCATTAAAAACGTATCATGGTTAAAAATATGAACAAAAATTAATTATAATGTATGAAAGTTCACACATCTGGCACAATTAAAGAATTTCTACAACTAACAGCATTGTAAGAGGAATATATATTTTTTTGCAAACCATGAAACTAGCAATACAGAGAAATGATTACTGGCATACTGAAAATTAATTATTTGAAAAAATATATTTACAGTAAATACAAAGATATATTTTTTATTATATTTTGTATACATTTACAATGCATTGTGAGCAATAGGATGTAAAGCCTATTAACTGTATGATTAATGCAAAGTCTTGACGTCACCTGTACAGTATGTGTTAGGGAAATATCAAATACATGAAAAGTGTTTTAAAAATGCATTTTTCATAATTATAAAACAGTGATTTTAGATATAAATCCATCACATTCAAATTCATAAAACTATCAAAATAGTAACATTGCATTAAGTCATGAGACTCTGTCTCACTGAGACGCTCAAATAAAACTGCATTTACACACATGTACATCCCTATTTAAACCCACGATAAACATTCAGCAATAGACACTGAAAAACAAACTTAAAAAAAAAAAACCAACACGCCAAAGAACATGTTGACCGCAAACACTTAATGTTTCACACCACCAGACTCTCGCGACTCACAGCTCCGTTCTGTGGAAGAGAGACAAGTCACATAAATAACATTCTTTTGCACAGAGTATAATAATACAGAAATGTATATAATATAACTTTGGAATAAAAGGTATTATCTGTCAAGTCTATGATTTTTATTATAATTTTTTCAGATCACATACACCAAATAACTCTACCCCCCCCCCCCTCCCCCCTCGCCCCAAAAGAAAACCCTTGTAATTCCAAGACGACCATGTGCTGGCCCTATTTACTTAGTCATAACAGCTTTAGACTGCAAAACTTGAAAATGCTACCATTATAATTTCCACATCTCAAAAAGTAATTGTTGCATGAAATACAAGTAGGTGCTTCTTACCTTGCGGAGATTGCTCTTCTTGGATGATGCTAAGCTGTCTGTATCCTCTGTGTAGGATGGTGGAGGTGGGAAGCTGGTGTTGTTGGCAGGGTGCTGGTTAGGATTGCCTGCAGGCCTGCTGAAGGGAAGTGGTGGTGGTGGCCCCCCACGTCCTCCCCTGTAGCGGTCTGAGCGTTCACTGTCGCTGTCAAGACGCTCACGGCTCCGAGCCCGCTGCTGCTCGCCCATCTTCTTCCGCTCCATTGCCTCCCGTAGGAAGCCATCATCGTATGCATCCTGGCCTCTGCCACCCCGCCCACGTTCTAGATCCATCAAATCATCACGGCTACGACTGCGCCGTCCCTGGAAGCCAACTCCTCGAGAATCGCTACGGAAGCGGTCATCAGGGGAATAGTCACGATGTCGGTCATCTGGGACACGGTCATATCTACGATCACTGCTGCTCCATTCATCATCAGAACTGCAGATAGAACAAATTGATTATTAGAATAAAGAAAATGACAAATCACATCAATTTATTAATATGTATTCAGATTACTGTAGATATAAGTCACTCGATTCTTAGCTCACCCTCTTCTGCCTCCTCGAGGGGGATAATCGCGGTCTCTGTAGTTTCGGCCGATATCATCAAGGTTGTCCATTGAACGGGCACGGCCAGGATGGTTAGGACCACCTCCGCCACCTCTCCTGGGCTCATCTCTGTGCATACTCTGAGATACACTACTGATGGTGCTCATGTTCTCATCATCATACACTGTGTTCAGCTGGGGAGGCCTGGATCGACCACGATTACGAGGGTCTCCGCCATCATGCAGGGAGCTGATCTCACTCATACCATCAACTGAGAGAAAGGGAGAGTTAGTGGTAGATTGAGTAAGAATGCAAGTGGGTGACAAAGGAAAGCGTATAAAAATAAACACATTACAGTTGCTCTCCTAAAAGTTTTCAGAAAGACCTTTCAGATTTTCCATAAACACTCCAACAACCCAACCACTCAAACCCATAAGATTCAGCATAGATCCCTGGGCAAGAGAACTCACATCGACTATGTGGGACTGCAGCACCTCCAGGCTGACTGGGGTCCAGATTGGCCACCTCCCGCTCCATATAATACAGCAAACGAGTAGGATTTCCATCCTGATTAGCCTGGACACGATATCCACTACGAGCTGAAACACAAACAAAACCATCCATAAATATGAACACAAAAGAAATAAATGAATAAAAATACAATCAACAGCCATTGAGGTATTTACACTCAAAATTAAAAGAAAAGAACTTAACTTTTGTTAAGTTTGTTTCTGCTATACACTAAGTCACTTGGATTTGAGATCACAAGATGAATAAGAGACGATGGATTAGAATTTCAACTTTTACTTACAGATCTAGATGTGTTGCAAAGCTTTAAAGAAAAAAAGCCACCTTTTGGTGGTAGATAATCCAACTTATTGGTTTATTAGGTAATATTTATGTCTTAAAGCAAATAACATTTAATGTGTGGCTAGATATTCCTAGCTTGTAATAAATGCATGAAGCCGGATTTTTTAATTGGAAACTCATGTGTTTGTTGTACAGCAAAATAAATAAATAAATAGAACCCATTGCTGTTCCTATACTTTCGATGGGGACTGTGAATTAAACTAAAAGAAGTACACAAGCATTGTATTCTGAACTTACTCTGGCCATCATGATCATGTAGCAGCGGTACTTGAGATCCCTGACCAACTACAACAGAAAGCATAAAGCAACACCAAGAAGTCAAATATCAGATTAATTAGTAACACTAGGCTATATATAATAGCATGTACTGTACATGCATTGTACCATAGCCAACATAACATATTCAGCATGTCTGATTAATAATGAGATCTAATATATATACATATATATATAAAAAATTATATACACTACACACACACATACAGATTTTCCAAGTTTGCCCACTTATAAAGAAATGAAGGGTCTATAATTTTTATCATAGGTTTATGGTAAAGGATTGAGACAAAATATCAACCAAAAATCCAGA